>MCJB01025048.1:65817-140399 GCA_002018475.1 Nicotiana obtusifolia | reverse complement strand
AACTGCGGCCTAGGTCCACCTCTGAAATTCCCCGAATCACTCGCAGATCGGGCCCTCTTATGCTGACCACTATCCCGCTCTCGATCAACCCGCTGCTGCCTCTTACGATCCTCTAAGTTCTGTGCATAGGCCTGTATGCGAGCAATATCCATTCTCGGATTCAGAGCAGCTGTGGTACACTCATTGATCAAATGTGGCCCTAAACCACCTATGAACTGGTGCACTCGATCGGTCATATCAGCTACAACAGTAGGAGCATATCTGGCCATAGAATTGAACTGCATGATATACTCCCTAACACTCATATTACCTTGCTCCAAACGCAGAAACCGATCCCGTCGGGCACGACGAATTTCAATGGGTAGATACTGCTGCATAAATGCCTCAGAAAATTCTCTCCATGTCGCCGGTGGAGCACGGGGTCCTCGGGACTGCTTCCAGGTCTCGTACCAATCTATAGCAACATCCCGCAACCTATAAGAAGCAAGCTCTACAGACTTAGTATCAGTAGCCTGCATAAGCCTCAGAGTCCGCTGCATATGATTTAAGAATTCCAGTGGATCAGCATTCGGGTTTGTCCCTGTAAATTCTGGAGGTGACAAGTACATGAAGTCTCGTGCCCTTGCACTCACTGCTCTGTCACCCGTATGTGGAGCCTGACGGTGGGCTTGAGAGGCCACAAGTCTAGTCAATAACTGCACTGCGCTCCGCATATCCAAATCCTGATCAGGTGCAATGGGAGGAGGAACCGGAGGTACATCGGCTCTCCCCTGACCCCCAAGAGGGGGTGGAGGTGCTGCTCCAAAAGCCTGAGAGTCAGCCTCGTTATGAGGCTCATGCTCATCCAAATTATCGGGCGGCGGCTGACTGATACCTCCTCCCGCCTCATCATCTAATCTCTGTACAAATTGCATAGCCGCCTGCCGTCTAGTAGTGTTAGGCATCGCTGAGAATATAAGAAAATAAAGGTTAAAAGTGAACACTTACGGATCAGCTCTATCACACGATCTAGATCAAGAAAAAGGGAATTTTTCCTAAATATCCTGTAGCCTCNACCACCGCCGCTTCCCCTCGGACAATATTTCATAATATGACCGGGCTATCCACACGCATAACATACATCAGTACCCTGACGACACATCCCAAAATGAGCCCTACCACATCGATCACAACGGGACACTACAGGCCTGGTCTGGTTAGACTCGCCTCTAAACTGCGGGCCTGATATCCGCGAACTCCGACTCTGATCCTGACCAGAATAAGTGGTCCAATCATGTCGCTGAACCTGAAACTGCGGTGGTGCACTGGCTGCCGGATAAGATGAACATCTAGAAAACTGCGGCCTAGGTCCACCTCTGAAATTCCCCGAATCACTCACAGATCGGGCCCTCTTATGCTGACCTCTATCCCGCTCTCGATCAACCCGCTGCTGCCTCTTACGATCCTCTAAGTTCTGTGCATAGGCCTGTATGCGAGCAATATCCATTCTCAGATTCAGAGCAGCTGTGGTACACTCATTGATCAAATGTAGCCCTAAACCACCTATGAACTGGTGCACTCGATCGGTCATATCAGCTACAACAGTAGGAGCATATCTGGCCATAGAATTGAACTGCATGATATACTCCCTAACACTCATATTACCTTGCTCCAAACGCAGAAACCGATCCCATCGGGCATGACGAATTTCAATGGGTAGATACTGCTGCATAAATGCCTCAGAAAATTCTCTCCATGTCGCCGGTGGAGCTCGGGGTCCTCGGGACTGCTTCCAGGTTTCGTACCAATCTATAGCAACATCCCGCAACCTATAAGAAGCAAGCTCTATAGACTCAGTATCAGTAGCCTGCATAAGCCTCAGAGTCCGCTGCATACGATTTAAGAATTCCTGTGGATCAGCATTCGGGTTTGTCCCTGTAAATTCTGGAGGTGACAAGTGCATGAAGTCTCGTGCCCTTGCACTTACTGCTCTGTCACCCATATCTGGAGCCTGACGGTGGGCTTGAGAGGCCACAAGTCTAGTCAATAACTGTACTGCGCTCCGCATATCCAAATCCTAATCAGGTGCAATGGGAACCAGAGGTACATCGGCTCTCCCCTGCCCCCCAAGAGGGGGTGGAGGTGCGCTCCAGAAGCCTGAGAGTCAACCTCGTTATGAGGCTCATGCTCATCTAAATTATCGGGCGGCGGCTGACTGATACCTCCTCCCGCCTCATCATCTAATCTCTGTATAAATTGCATAGCCACCTGCCGTCTAGTAGTGTTAGGCATCGCTGAGAATATAAAAAAAAACAAAGGTTAAAAATGAACACTTACGGATCAGCTCTATCGCACGATCTAGATCAAGAAAAAGGGAATTTTTCCTAAATATCCTGTAGCCTCCTGTTTATAAGTGTGGTGCACAACATACCCATAACCAAGACTCTACTAGATACGGCTTGCAGACTCCCTAGTACAGACCTGCTCTGATACCAAGTTTGTCACACCCCAACTTTGGGGAGTGTGGCCGGCACTCGGCACCCGAAGGCCCGAGCGAACCAACCATAGCATCTGTGACATGTAATATGAATAATAGGCCGACAAGGCTGCAATATGACACTAACAAGAACCAAATGTATAGTCCTACACACAGAAGAACCCAACAACAACCTATATATATATATATACATATATAGCTAAGGCCAACAAGACTATATAGTCATGCCAACTGTACAGGGGGCCGACAAGGCCATGCAAAACATATATACACTGGCAACTGGTCTGCAAGCCTCTAAAAGAGCAACACAATATCAACAAGTCGGGATAGGGCCCCGACATATCCCAAAACAATACATATACATATGTATCTGTACCTATAGACTCACAACCAGCAACACTGAAGAAGTGGAGTGCGACACTCAACCGCTGATCTCAGTGTCCTACTGCGGAGGCACGCCGGCCTGTCTATCAGCACCTGTGGGCATGAAGACAGCGCACAAAAGGCGTCAGTACGAAATATGTACTGAATATGTAGGGCGGCAAGGACAAGCACAAATAAGGTAAATAATATGAGAAGAGATTTACAAATAACCTGAAACTCTGTTCAAAGCCACTGAGGGCGACCATATCCACAACATAAATGTAAATGCGTGCTCGTAAAATCATTCCTCACTGTGGAGGTATATATATCATATCATATAACAATAATAATAAATCCCTCTGTGGGGTGAGCTCATCATCACAACATCATCTCTGCCCAACTGATCAGTGGCAATGCACAGCTACGTGCCTACCCGGCCGCCTACAACACGGCTCGGTAAAGAAGAAACATGTCTAGGTGCACATATAAGTGTCTACCCGGCCGACTATAGCGCGGCTTGGTAATGAAAATAAACACACACATATATATACATAAGTGCAATGCAAGACCGACCTAAGAAGCGATATCATGACAAGAGTCGAAGTGACCTATTGTCGTTATCCTTCGACTATCTTTATTGTCCCTACGTCCTTTGGTTTCCAACCATGAGACAACCAGCACAAGAAACATGGAAGTTACGTAGTACGGATTTATTTGAAGTAGACATCATGTTCAAGCTATCAATAACCATGATCAATATGGACGTCGGAAAAAGAACGAACAAAAGAATTTTAATTCTCTTTGAGTGATGAACAAGGAAGGATGAGAATACTTAAATCTTCTTCGATATGAGTCATTCATGTGAAAATGGTAGATTTAATCATATTTATCAATTTGGAGTGGAGCAGTTCGAATTTGATGAAACAATCCAATAAACGTTCATTCGAGTTCTAGTCATGCCGAAAGATATAAAGAAGGACCCTACATACCTCGTTGATAGAGCTATACGCGTCTTCCGGGTCCTTGAATACCTTATGAATGGCTACCTACACAAAATGAACTATTCGAGATCAAATCAAACTCATAGCTCATGAGAGTCTTCACTTAGACATTTAAGCAAGCAACTCGCGGGCATAAGTTCGTAGGCTCTTTTGTAGCTCAATTTTCCCGCAAAGTACTACAAAATTTTTACTTTCCTACTCTCCCTCATCAGTGCAATCCTACCCATACCACCATAACTCCAAGAAAGCCAAGTCCATAAGAGTTCATAAGAATCGCAAAAGCTCATTCTATGGGGGTTTCTACCCAATTTCTAAGTTTAATTACTTGTAAGGCTCAAAGAGATGAAGACAAGGTTAAATCATACCTTAAAAGTTGAATAATACTCTACAACTTGAGTTATTTTAAGACAAAGCTTTCTTCCAAAAATCAAAACAACGAGAAGTCTACGATATTATGATTGTCATGTGATTCCTTATGTTGTAATCACTTGATTTGCCTTTGAAATTGATTGTGATTGATGGAGAATAATTTGGGAGAGTATAAGGGCTGATCTAGGGTTTAGTCTTGATGAAAATGAGGGCCAAAAACGTTGGAGGCCTCTATTTATATCACTTAAGTGGGGCCCACTGTTTTGTGGCAGTTTGCACCCTTGTACGGAAATGCGAATTTCTCTCTACTCGGATGTCGTATCGAAAAACGGTTAAATGTGCTGGAAACTAGACTCGTAGATATTCGATTTGATAGGTGGATCACCCCATAACTCCAAGTATATTGAGAGAAAAGCTCTTTCACATTTGACCCAAATTTCAGTGAAATTTACAAGTGTAACTTGCGACAAACTTTTTCAACTTCCGTGTCACAACTCATTTGACTTCAAAACTTAACGTATGACTATCATCCTATTTAAATACCTCAAAAAAAATACCTTCTTACTATGTTAGCAACCTTACGCTACGATAACGCACGAACACACGAGGTGTAACAGCAGCAAGAACGACGTTCTGCACTTCTGCCTATTTAGCCTTGGCTTCATCAAATCTAACTCTCAGCATCCCAATTTCTTGGCTAAGGGTTACCACTTCTTGCTTGCTTTGCTGTAAACGAGCCTCCAAAACAACAGCCTCGGTAGCCTTGGTTTCCAGTTCCGAGAGGCGGAGGACAGTCTGGTCCCGTTCCGCCAAAAGCTGATCCCGTTCGGAAGTAAGTTCTTCCTTCTCACGAATAAGCCTTTGAAGGCCCTCAGAAGCAAGAAAGTTGGCCTACAAAATAACAGGAGATAAAACTTAGAGTGTACTTGTTCAAAAGTAAAAGAAATAACATAAGAAGAAAGGAACGTATCGCTGCAGTGTTATGCATAGCATTGTTCAACAAACACTCCCTAGAGAGTGTCTGAATCTTCTCCTAGTCTTTTTCTGAAGCAAAAGGCTTCAGATAGTTATCAAGTTCCACCGGCCTCAAAAGCAAGTTGCACCGGTGGAGACCGAAAGGGCAACACTCCTCCTCCTCTATGGATCTTCAGAAGGGACATCATAATTTTGCCCCAAATTTCCATGAACTAGGTACTGTGAGGAGGGAAACCTTCTTCATGGTCAGACGCGACCGATAGAGATGATGTAGCAACCACTGTTGGAAGAGTGGATGAAGATGGGAATGATGTAGCAGTTGCTGGTGATGGTGAAGGTGGAGATGAAGCTGATGGAGTGCAAGAGTGAGAAGCAGCAGCATCAAATGTTGTGCTGGTTATTTGATGCTCTCCAACCAAAAGACAGCATAGACCAGGTACTCAGCCTCGCAGTACCGGTTACAGCAATCGGGGCCCGAGAGCGAGAATTGGCATTATCTACCAAATCAAATTCTCCCTAAAGTGCTGAGACATCATCTTCAGCTGTTGCAATTGTCTCAACAGGTCGAGCATCCTGTTGAGATAATGAGGATCGTATACTTCTATGTAAAGAAGCTCCCTCATCACTAGCTTCTTCATCATCGTCGATCATCATAGAGTCTATGATCGGCCCGGAAGGAGGACCAGTCACTATCGCCACCGGGGATGACTTGGGGGCATCAACCTGTGCCCTCTTATTCTTTTTCCCGGCCACAGAGGAACGTCTTCTTTTGGTTGCTTGTTCTCTGGTCGGGGACTCCGTGAAGAAATGTTTGCGCCTGAAGCAGGCCCAGAGACGCTTGTTCGAGTAAGTGCTTCTTGAAGCAGCCTCGCCGTATCAGCAGGGTCAGCCACCTCCTCGAGGATATCAACTGAGCCAGTAGGTAGACCTAATTTTTTGAACAATTCAAAAGGATTCGACCAAGTTCTTCATATACAAAAAGTGAAAACGAGGTAAATTCAAATTACCATGATTTTTGGCCTTCCACCCGTATTTGATGGATAGTTCTTTCCATAAACGAGTTTCGAGCGTTGTGACGTCCAAGATCTTCTAAACCCACTGGTCCAAGCCTTTTATCACCGGTGGGATCCATCAGTCTTTGTAACAAACAAATGTTGAAGGATCAATACAAGCGTGAAAGAATATTTAGTAAGAAAAGATGTATTAAAGAGAACTTACGAGAGCGGTTCTAAGCAGCCCGAAATGATGATGTCATTGTTGGAATAATGTCACTGGTGGCAACTGCAATGAACGGTTCCATCCACCCACGGTCGTTATCTTCGTCCATGCTAGACAGCAAAACATGGTGGCCACACTTGCAAAGGTTTATCTTTCCCCCGCAAAAGATTTTAGGGGAATAAAGATTCATCATATGAGCAGGGATGGCTCCTCTCCAGTTTCTAGGCACAGGCGTCGAAGGCGGGCAACCGTCCTCCACGCTGAAGGACTTACCTCTGCCAAACACACTTGGTAGCGAAGGCAAAACTCCGCAATCACGGAATCAAGCTCTCCGCTCGAAGAAAACGCACCCAACGTAAAGGGATACGCGAAAAAATATGTAAACTCTTCCCTGGGAAGGGTCATTCGCTCCGATAGGTCAGGAGCAATGATGTCCAACTCATGACATCGGTAGTCCTCCTTCACAATAGGAATACTGGAAGGGCGAATAAAAGAAGGGTACCAACTAATAACTCATGTGCGAGGGTTAGTAGTAGAAAGTTTCTCTTCAAAATCCTTCGAAGTACTAAGTCTTCTTGGGATGATGGAACCCACTGTTGGAGGAACAGAATCCTCGGGCTTTCCCTTTGAAGAACTAGCACGTTTTGAAAAGGAAGCCATTGGAAAGAAGGAAGGAAAGTTTCTGGTTCGAGGAAAATTAGAGAAAAGTTGGGAAATAAAGATGCAAAGTCGAAGTTTGAGAGATTATGAAGTACATAAGAGAATGATGACACGTATAACTAAAATTTTGGCGGCTAAATTTATGGCCATAATTAGCTCGATAATCGGCAAAAGGCGTGCTAAATCATGGGACGACACGTGTTTGGGGCATTAAATGCGGAGAGACTGGCGTCTAATCAACTGTCAGTGGTCTTCAAAAGGAATTATAATAATTCTCGCTAAAGGAAGGATACGTGGAACACAAGATGGAGATGGCCACTGAACGTAGCTATTCCGATTGTCACCAAAAGAAATAACGATCATAAAAGGAGTATTAAATGCTTTGCACCCGGTAACATTTAATACGGAATATTCTACAGCATTAAGGATGATGGCCTGTTACGAGGAATTTGGAATTTTTGTCTAACGTTACATCTTCATTAATGGCCCTCATAATTGACATTAAAGAAGGGCATGATCCTAGGACTTCCTTCCCTAGACATAGCTATAAATAGAGAGCTATGTTTTTAATACAATTTTACTCTCTAGCTTTTGATCTTATTATTGTTGTGCCCGGAAACCTTGTTCCCCGACTCACTAGCTCTACTATTTCATCTATATTCTAAGGCTAAGTATTTTACATTTCATCGATTATCTCATTATTTTTTGGATCCAATTAATTCACTTGTCTAGAAATCATGAATAAATTCAACTGTACTGTTTTTCGGGTAAACATAAACCGTCTTCATAGCTTTATTTATGGTGACGATTACTATCCTATTGGAACAATTATGCTTCAGAAGTATCCCAAAATCCATTTGATTCTTTTGGGACGAATAAAATCGTTCCAAAACATAATCTATTGTAACAGTTGTAGAACCGTTGCAAAATAACCATTCCAATAGAACCGATTTCTGGTAGTGAAATGGATGGAGGGATATAATAATGAGTTAGAGAGTCAAGTAAGGTATAGTTGAGGCTCAAGATCTTGTTATTACATCAAAATAAAAAGTCAACATAAAAATAAAAGTAAAAGAAAAAGTAAAAAGACTATTAGCCTGTTTGGCCAAGCTTATTTTTTGGGCAAAAGTGCTTTTCTTTAGTCAAAATCACTTTTTTGCCAAAATTAAAGTGTTTGGCCAAGCTTTTTTAAGGAAAAAAGTGCTTTTGAATAGAAGCAGAAGCAGTTTTGGAGAACCAGAAAAAGGTAGCTTCTCTCCAAAAGCACTTTTTGAAAAGCGTTTTTGAGAAAATACACTTAAAAGCACGTTTTAAAAGCTTGGTCAAATACTAATTGTTGCTCAAAAGTGATTTTCAAATTAATTAGTCAAACACAAACTACTTCCCACCAAAAATATTTTTTTGAAAAGCATTTGTGACAAAAGCACTTTTCAAAAAATAAGTGGATTTTAGAAGTTTGGCCAAACAGGCTATATATCCAAGCCGCTTGTGTTGGGTTTTTACTTGGAAATTTGATTTATTCATGACTTATCTAAAACTACAAATTTTAATTTTATTTTCAAAAAATTAATATATCAAACTAACTTATATGAATTGAAATAGAGAGACTAACATTTTTTTAAGAAATTTTTAGGAGATGGCCGGCTATTTTGTATCTTTGGATATTGCTCCTCTCCATTGACATTATCAAGAGTACCTTTCAAGTCTAAAGCTTTAGCTAATGAGAAATACTTTGGTAGTTTGGTTCATGTCTTCTGCCATCTTAGATACAATTTTAAGTGAGGATGACATATATAACTCTGTCCGAAATTTATTTTTTAAGTTCTCCAAAGTCAAAACCCTATTGATTATTCTCGTAGTGGCCACTTAACATAAGTCAACAGTTCTTCTCCTTTTATTTGCGGTAGGCCATTTCTGTTAAGTGTTTGTTATAAATTTTTTTATCATATTTGATTTTTTTTATTTTTAAAGAAAAGGACAATATATTTATCATAATTTTATTTTTTCGTTTTTTAGAAGAAAATTATAAATGAGCACTCATATTTGGCTAGTTCCTTTTCTTGGGAAAAAGTTTGGACTTCTATAAATTAAGGATTCTTCTATAAATTATCATATGGGATTTGAGAATCTTGTTTAGGAAAATAATTTCGGGACAGAGTTAGTCTATCACTTATGTTTGTCTCTTTGTGAGGTTGTTCTCTCGATATTTTGTACTCTCTTTTAAAATCGTGGATAGCTCATCTCGGCATGTGGATGTAGGTCAAATTGACCGAACTATGTTAAATGTTTGAGTCTCTTTTGGTATATTTTTCTTTTGTTATCTGATTTATTGTTGTTCATGTTTGACCAAAAAGTATGACTTTCGGCTAAACTATTAAATTTATGTAATATTGGGTTAAATCTAGTTAAAGATAATAACTCTAGATGAGAATCTTAAAAATGTGTGTGAGATGCGACAAATCTAGTGAAATGTTGACAATGATATTTACAAAATGTTCATAATGAACGAGCAATAATGGAGGTATAACTAGCAATAAATAACAAAAAAATAACATTTAATTAAATAAGGGGAATGATTCACCCAATAAAGGATGGATTGGACAAATGTTCCTCCTGACAATGATGAATGACAGATAAATCCAAGATTTGTTCGAACTATTCTCGGATCAGGTGGAAAAGTGTGGAATAATATGGGCAAGAATCTTGATAAAAAGGTAATCTTTGTATCTTTACAAGAGAGAAAGAGAGAGAGAGAGAGAGAGAGAGAGAGAGAGAGAGAGAGAGAGAGAGAGAGAGAATCTTCTTCTGAAAAATGTTATTATCAAGTGAATATTACATGCCTTTTTTCTTCTCTATTTCCTTATTTATTCGATACGTATCTCTTGCAAACCCTAACAATACAAGTGCGGATATTCTCTTTAATATCCTATTTCAAAAATTAGTCGTTACTGCTCTATCAGCGATGATCGACCTCGATCATTATTGACATCTCGACCACGAATCTTGCTGCTCCCTGTCCAACCTCGGCTGACTCTTTCCTTAATACTATATTACTCTAAATATTCTAGGGTGGATTTTGTCCCGTACAGTTAGTCCCTCCGCTTTTTGAGGCCGGCCTTAGGAAGGCTCGATGAGCGAATATTGTATAATGTAGTTGAAGCATTTGGACGACCTAAACGGGCCGTGATTATTGGGGCGAGTTGGTAACGTGTCCTTTTATGAGACGTAATTTCTGGGGTTGTAAGTCCCACGAATCAGGGTGACATCATGGCGGCATACGTCATTATAACGTGATTTCTCGAGACGTTGCTTCATTTCACGCGCATCTCCTGATTGAGTCTGCCGCTTCGGTTACAATTCCAGGTAATGATGATTAATTCCTTGGTTTCGACGCTTAAGCTTTTGTAAATAGGGGTGTGTGTGTAATGTTTCAATTTTTACGAAATCCTTGCATCAAAGAGCTCTATCTTCTTCTTCTTCCTCCATTGTCGTGTATTTTCTCACCGGTTTTAGCGATTCTCGCTGCTTTTAACACTTCATTGCTTGAATATCCTCCCTTAACAACATGGCTAATATACCCTCTATTTCCGGTATGGCAACTGACCCTGTTCCTTTGGCGATGATTATACCCCCTCATGCTGATAGGGTCTTTGTCGCCACTGAAGAAGAGAATTTTCCCTACAATAGAGGAAATAATCCCTCGCGGTAAGAAAGTTAGGTCCAATTTTTTTATAAGTGCCTGAAAGTGAGCCTGAAATCTCGGAATCAGTGATGGAAAAGGTCGATCTGGCCGAGCTTAGGGCAAAATTCAGTATTCCTGTCCAGATCGATCTGATCCCAGCAAAACGTGAAGTGGTGCAAATCCACCACCCTGGATATTGCGCGTTCTATGCGTATCCTTTCCAGGTCGGCTATACTCTTCCCTTTCTCCCATTGCGGAGAAAATTTTTCCAATATTACGGTGTCTGCCAGGCCCAACCACTTTGTACATCTACAACCTTACTAGGATGCTCTTAAAATTTGCCGAATTAACCAGGGTTGAGCTCACGCTCCGCCATCTAATGCATCTCTCCGTCCCTAGAAATTATAGGGGGACGATGTTGCATCTCTGCCACCGAGGAAGTAAATGCCTGGTGGTGAAGATGGATGATAAAGAAAATTGTCAGTTTTGGCTTAACTACTTCTTTGTTAGAACTGAAGACGTGGTGGCCAACGCGGACGGCTTTCTGAGACTTGGAATCGCGCTCGTAAGTATCCGTTTTTTGTGAAAGGTATTTGATTTGTCGATTTCTAGTCGTAGGCTCTAACATTTTATCTCTTCTTCGTACAGCCAAGGTTGCGCCTCCTCCTTTGGTCGGGAACATTTCTAAATGGGTTGGCCGAATTCTACCTCACACTATGGGGATTCGTGAATGGCCGGGCTTTCTCAAGAAGTTCGGTCCTGCCTCTTACTTTGCCGGTGAGTCCATCTATTTTTTTTACTACTTTGACCTCATGGTCGCATGTTTTCTATGGTTTATCATCAGTACTGACATCCTTCGATCTTTCCTTTTCAGTTCGAGGGTCTTCGAGGAGGCCGAAGGCTCCTCCTATTGCGTTTCGTAAGAGGAAGGATGCTTCTTCTTCGATGTCTGTCCTGCTATGGCCGCGACTAGGCCTGCTCGGTAATCTGCTTCTGTTCACTCTTCCACTGCAGCCAGATCTACTCGTTCACCAGCCATACCTATTGCTGCTTCCGTACCGGCTTCTTCTACATCCATGGTATATCGTCAACAGAGCTTCCGTCTTCCCCTTTGCTATATCTAGTGGACGAGGAAGAGGAATCATCGTCGAGTGATGGGAATTTGATTTCCAGCAAGATGAGATCAGTAGATGTCGGTGATGGGACTGCCCGGGCGGTGGATTTAGTGATGGGCAATTTTGTCATCCGAGAAATGAAGATCATAGAGCTTGAAAATGACGCCAAGTTATCATCGTGGTTCCGCCATTGACTGAAGCCGCAGAGGGTACGTCTTTTCATGGAACCACGATGGAAGCTGAGAGGCCATCGGTGAGGGTTTCTGATAACTTGCAGCGGGATGAGCCATCCATACCGCGACCAGCCGAGGATCCTTCTTCGATGGTCGAGATAAAAGAAAAGTGTGTAGCCGAGGATGGTCATGAGACAGCCTCCGATGTGGATGCCGATGAGGTGAGGATAATGGGGGAGGGATTTACCCGACTCGAAGTAAGGTTAGAAGGGTCCACGCGGACTAATGCGATCCCCATGGATCGAGACACGGAAGACGTGGTCCCTTCCCTTGGTCCCCTCTATTCTGATGTGGAGGGTAAAACCCTCGAAAAGCTGAAAGATGCTATCTTATCTAGGAGCATAGCCAACCGCGCTCTTAGGGTAAGCTTTTCGATCTCTCTCGTTTTTTGTTTCTCAAGTTCAAAGTTTGTTTCGTTCTTACTCTTCGTTTTCTTTTTCTCTTTCTTTCAGACTGTGATTTTGGAAATTGAAAGCACCCGAAAGGAGGAGAGGCGCAAGGCTATTTTTCTGAAGATGGAGATAAAATACTGCGAGTACCGCGATAAGTATCGTGAGTTTTGCAGGCTGTTTGGTGAGGGCAACAATTTCTGAGCTCTCCGAGACGAGCTGAAAGAAAAGGATGACAAGCTGGCGAAGGTCATGAAAAATGCAGCGTTCTTAAGGGGGCACCTAAGAGACAAAGAGGAGGAGTTGGAGGTTAGTAGAGGGGTCGAAGCCCAATGCAGCGATCTTGAAGCCTAGGTGGTCTCGCTGCGCGCCGAACTCAAGGAGTGTGAATTCAAACCGGAAGCTTTAAGTGGTGAGGCCACCAAGAAGGCAGCGCGAGAAGGTGGAGGCCTTGGAGATCGTAATCCGTGTCCTTTGTTCTGAGCGATAGAATGCCTTGGAGATGGTCAGGCTCAAAGAAGAGAGGCTCGATGAACGGATTGGGGAACTAGAGAAAGAGGCTTCTGGCCTTTGTGATCGAGTCACCACTCTGGAGGCCGAGAAGGCACAATTATTGGCTCGACCATCCTCTTCCCGTGTTTCTAATTTCCCTGATGTTCCTCGAGACTAAAACGAGGATTGGATTCACGCCGAGGCTTAGCTGGATATATTTAGAGATCTGATGAGGGCGGGAACCGTTTCAGAAGCCGCCTTCATGCTCGTGTTAAGGCGCGTAGAGCTCGGTTTGCTTGCGGCTATGATCCTGCTACACCAGAAGCTGGTGATGACGAGGAGGATGTAGGCGTGGATCAGATCGAAGAGTACGCCTGGTATGAAGACGAGTATCCTGATGGCGATAGTAATGGTGAAGGGGCAGATGGGCATGACCCAGATGATCAGGCCAATTAGTAGCTTTTCTTTTCTTTCTTTTTGTTTTGATGCAGACTTCTCCGAGTTTTTTTTGTGGGCATCTTTTCGATCCTTTGTAAAAAAAATATTCTAAGTATGAAATACCAGTTTGGTTATTTGCACCTGTTTCTTTTTTTTTTCTTCTTTTGTTCGAGTTTGTATACTTTTGATTTTGTTGCTTGGTTCTCTTGGTTTCTTAGTCGTAATAACTTAGCTTGAGTAAGGTCAAGCGAGGTCGAAGTAAAACCTAAGTTTGATCATGGCCGAGGACCAGTAGATGTTAATTCGAGTGAGATCAAACATATCGTGTCTATTTATGGCCGGGGGCCGATTAGGTGTTGATTCGAATGAGGTCGAATATCACCTATGCTTGATTATGGCTGAGGGCCGACTAGGTGTTGATTCGAATGAGGTCGAATATCACCTATGCTTGATTATGGCCGAGGACAGATTAGGTGTTGATTCGAACGAGGTCGAATATCACCTATGCTTGATTATGGCCGAGGACTGATTAGGTGTTGATTCGAACGAGGTCGAATATCACCTATATTTGATTATGGCCGAGGGCCGATTATGTGTTACACTTGTCGGCGGTATGATTTTAAGGAGATGTTTCTTTGGTTGTACATTTGGAGGAAATAAAAATAAACTTCACGCATTTGTGCTTTGTTCATATACCTGGAGAAATTTACATATTTTTTGGGCGTTTCAGTCCTAGTCCCAGTCCCAGTCTATCTAGTCCCTTCGTTGGTTGAGCTGGAGAAGTATTGAGAGGTCGAGCAATGAACTAGCCGTCTTGTGAGCACTTCAATCCTGTAGTGTTCCCTTCGTCGCCTCGTTAAAAACCGCCTCGAGAAAACAATTGAGAAAAAACTCAAGTGAGGGAAAAAAGAGTAGGACTTTAGGGGCGCTTCACCTTTTAGAAGTTGAAGTACTTGAGGTGTATAATATTCCAGTTGTTTGGTAGCCGCTTTCCTTCCATCGTTTCTAACTGGAATGACCCTTTGTTCGCTGTTGCCGTGATTTTGTATGGGCCGTCCCAATTTGTTCGTAGTTTGCCTTCTCGTGGGTCTTTGCTCGCTTGTGTTTTAGATTTAAGCACATAGTCCCCGACTTTGAGTGGCTTGATCTTGCCTTTTTGTTATAATAGCGTTCTGCGTGTTGCTTTTGGGCGACCACTCTTACGTAGGGCATATCTCTTTGTTCCTCGACTTCGTCGAGCTCCTGCCTTCTACTGTTATCATTCCGGGGTCCACTTTAGTAGGAGTATCATAGGCTGGGCTCCCCGACCTCGACTGGTATTACTGCATCAGTCCCATAGACTAATGAGTATGGTGTCTCTCCTATGCTCGTCTTTGGCGTTGTTCAGTAGGCCCAAAGTACTTCTCATAATATTTCCAGCCACAATCCTTTGGCGTCTTCGAGTTTCTTCTTCGTGATGTTCAGTATCGACTTATTGGAGGATTCCGCTTGCCCGTTGCCCACGGGGTGATATGGCGTTGAGAGTATTCTTTTGATGTGCCATTTTTCAAAAAGCTCAGCGACCTTTTTTCCCGCAAACTGGGGTCCATTGTCAAGAGACCGAAACGGCATTGATGTTTTTCCATATGAAGGCGATCACTTCCTGTTTGCGTATTTGGCGAATGCTCCTGCTTCTACCCATATAGAGAAATAGTCAGTTAAAACTAAAAGAAATCGTACGTTACCTCGTCCTGACGGGAGGGGGCCCACGATGTCCATTCTCCATTTGATGAACGGCCAAGGGAAAGTTACTGAGTGTAGGTGTTCGCCTGCTTGGTGGATCATTGGGGCATACTTCTGGCATTGCTCACATTTTTTCACGAAATTTGCGGCCTCCTTTTTCATGGTTGGCCAGTAATACCCTGCCCATATGAAGCATTTGACCAAAGCTCAATTGCCGGAGTGAGCTCTATAGTGGCCTTCATGTACTTCTTCAAGGACGCGTCGTGTCTGATTTGAGCCTAAGCATTTCGCCAGAGGGCCGCCATATGTCATCTTGTACAGGTCGTTGTGAATGATGTTTTATCTGGCTGCTTGCATTCGCAGTTTCTTGACCTCTTTTTAATCATCGGGGAGTACACCATCCTGCAAATTTGCAACAAAACAGTTGCGCGAGTCCCAAGCCAGGTTTATAGTTCTTACCTCGATTTGGTCTATCGATGAGTTGAGGAGGTAGACCACATTTCTTTCTCTGGTTGTAATATTTTTGGTGGCTGCGGCTAATTTGGCAAGGCCATCTGCCTCGGTATTCTGTGCTCGAGGGAACTGGTTGAGTTGACATTCATCAAACTCGGGTAGCAGCTTGCAGATTTCAGACTGGTACTTTTGTAACTCTTTGCTCTTTGATTTGGAAAGTCCCTACTACTTCGTTGACTTCAGAATCGCAGTGCAGTTTTAACCGCTTCGCCTCATATTTGAGTGCTAGCCTTAGTCCTGCAATTACGGCCTCATACTCGGCCTCGTTGTTAGTCATGTTCGGGCATCTTATGGACTGGTGAATCACTTCGCCTGTTGGGACTTCGAGTGCGAGTCCCATCCCAGACCCTGACGCGTTAGATGCCCCATCAGTATACAGGACCAAGAGGTCTTGTGTTGGGGGAGAAGCATGGACGTCTTCGTTTTTGACTTCGGGCATTATTCTTGCACTAAAGTCGACGACGAAGTCTGTGAGGACCTGTGACTTTATCACCATTCGCGGCCGATATGTAATACCGTGCTCGCTCAGTTCGATAGCCTAGTTGGCCAACCTATCTGATTGCTCGGGTTTATGCAAAATGCTTCTTAAGGGGAAAGTCGTGACGATCGAGATGGGGTGACATTGGAAATATGGTCTAAGCTTTCGTGAAGCTATGACTAAGGCTAGAGCCAGTTTTTCGAGATGTGGGTATCTTGTCTCGGCGTCGACTAGTGTTTTCCTAATGTAATAGATGGGGGATTGCGTACCTTTGTTTTCTCGGACCAGGACCACGCGCACGGCTACTTCGGACATGGCGAGATAGACGAGAAGGGGTTGTCCCCGCTCTGGTTTTGAAAGTAACAAACACGATGACAAGTACACCTTCAACTCCTTCCGGGCTTGGACGCATTCAGGGGTTCATTGGAGGTCGTTATCCTTTTTGAATATAGAAGAACTTATGGCACCTATCGGAGGATCGTGAAATGAACCTCAAAAAAGCGGCGATACGGCCAGTCAACCTCTGGACTTGTTTCTTGGTGGTCAAGTGCTCTGGTATCCCTTCGATGGCCTTGATTTGATCGGGATTGATGTCGATATCTCGCTACAACTCTAGGAAACCCAAGAATTTTCCTTAGGCCACGCAGAATGCACATTTTTCAGGGTTCAGTTTCATACTGTATTGCCTGAGTACACCGAAGGCTTCTCTCAAGTGGTCGATGTGATCTTCTTTCATTTTGGATTTGACCAACATGTTATCTATGTAGACTTCCATCGTGTTGCCGAGTTGGTCTTTGAACATTTTTGTCACCAACCTTTGATAAGTTGCCCTCGCATTTTTCAGTCCGAAGGGCATGACCCTGTAGCAATATGTCCCCTGGTGGGTGCTGAAGATGGTTTTTTCCTGGTCTTTTCCTCTATGAGGATCTGATTATAGCCCGAGTAAGCATCTAAGAAGCTTAATAGCTCGTGCCTGGTTGTTGCATCGATGAGCCGGTCGATATGGGGTAATGGAAATGAATCCTTGGGGAAAGCTTTGTTCAGGTCAGTGAAATCTACACACATCCGCCATTTGCCGTTCATCATTTTTACCATGACTACATTGCGACCCATTGGGGATACTTCGACTCCTTGACGGAGCCATTTTCCAAAAAAATTTCCCCTTCTTCGCGTACTACATCATTAATTGCAGAGTTGAACTTACGCCTAAGTTGCCTCACCAAGGGTAGAACGGATCGACATTCAATTTGTGTGTGGCGATCTCCTTTGGAATACCTGCATATCTATATGGCTAAAAGCAAACAAGTTCGCGTTAGCAGTTAAAAATTGACAAAACTTACCCGGTTCCTGAAGTTTGCAGCCGATGTAAGCTTTCTTGCCATGGTCGTTGCTGTCTAATTGAACAGGGTCGAGGTCCTCTATGGTCGATCCTATGGCCTCGACCATATCAGGGTCTCCGATGACGTCCTCGCTATCACCGCTTGCCGACCTCGACCCTGTTGATTGCTATGGCTCTTTTTCTTTATCCTTTGTTTATTCGGTGCTCATACAATCTAAGGCAATGCGATAGCATTCCTGGGACGTTCATTACTCCCTTCGTATACTGAATATTCCCCATGGAGTTGGAAATTTGATGACTTGGTACAGGCTAGAAGGAATGGCTCTCATGGTGTGTATCCATGGTCGCCCTATTATGGCGTTATATGTTGTATCCTGGTCCATGATATGGAATGTGGTTTCCAGAGTAACGCCACCTTCTAGGATGGGGAGTGTGACCTCGCCGAATGTTCGCTCAACTGCATTGTTAAAAGCTGTTAGTGTGATGCAACGTGGCACTATCTTGTCCTCGAGTTTCACTTGAGAAAGTACTCGAGGATAGATAATACACGCACCGCTCCCATCGTCTACCATAATCTGTCTCACGTAGGTATCTAAAATTCGTAAAGTGATAACAAGAGCATCATAGTTAAGGAAAGCCAAACGGTTGGTATCTGACTTATCGAAGATGATACTTTCTTCGAGTTCGTCATACCTTTCGTGGGTGATCGACCGTTTGAGCTTGTGGGTTGTGGTGAACTTCACACTGTTGATGGAAGCGTCATCCCCGCCACCGATGATCATGTGGATGGTGCAGCCTGGCGAGGGCGGTTTCGGCAGCCCTTGATGTTGTTCATGTCCCCTGGCAGAGGTGCCCCTGTCGTAGCATGTTTACGACCTTCTGGGTGGTGCAATTATTGATTTTGTGTCTCGCTCTTGATGGAACTTGCAGAGGGCATCTGATTTTCTGGTTTTCGGGTTTGACCTCATCTTTTGTGGCCATTTCACCTTTGGTCCGAGCTTCTCCAAGGCGTAGACTATCTCTATAGGTGACACACAAAAATTATGAGCGGTTAGTAAGGGGTCATACCTCTCTCGTTCCGGTGAGTCCCTGTTCTTAATTGGGGTGGGCCTTCTTCATGGCGGGATGAGGACGCAACGGTGGTTCTGACATATGGGAGATGTCGTTCCCGGTTTGGTCGTGAGGCCGCGGGATCTCTTCTGATATCATTTCTTCGATCTTTCCTGGATTCTGCTTGCACCGAGTTTAGTCGATGGGTCGGCCTATTGAGGTCGTCCTCGTCTGCTCGGACTTCAGCACAATATGCGGTTATGTATTTCGTCCCAAGTCATTGGGGGATTCTTCATAAGCCGACTTAATAACTTTCTTGTTGCCCTTGAACCATTTCTGCTCCGCCCGTTTTGAAAAGCTGCTATCGACATTTCTTCCGATACATTTGGCAAGGTCATTCTTACTCGGTTAAAATGGGTGAGGAAGTCCCTCAGCCCTTCTTCCAGAGACTGTTTAATAGCAAAGATATCGTTTACTCTTGCCTCGGCCTTCTTGGCCCTGGCATGGGCCGTTACGAACTTATCGGCCATTTCCTCGAAGGTTGCAATGGAATGTGCAGGCAGTTGTAAATACCAGGTAAACGCGCCTTCTGTGAGGGTCTCGCCGAATTTCTTTAGCAGAATGGAGGATACTTGTTCTTTAGAGAGGTCATTGCCTTTCACGGCGGTGACGTAGTGAGTCACATGATCTTCGGGGTCGATTGTACCATCGTATACTTTCATATAGGGCAGTATTTTAAAGGTCTTTGGTATGGCATGTGGAGCAGCACTGTCACTGTATGGCTGCTCGTCGAACCAACCGGCATCCCTCTTCGCAAGAGCATAGGAGCGTCGGGTATTTTATCGACCCTTTCTTGGTGTTTTCTCATTTGGTTCCGAAGTACCTTGTTCTCATTTTCTATTTCCTCCATCCTTTTCAGAATGGCCGTGAGGGCGTCATCACTTGTATTGCTAACAACATTGTGAGTAATACCTGTCGTTGCGGGAGGAGGAGGTTGATCATGTTGCTCGTCCACTGGTGGTATAACACAAGTTCTTGCATTTTCAACGGCCGTATCCCGAACGGGCTTATGGAGGACGCTGGTCAGTGTATTAGTTAGCCAGGCCTCAAGGAGCTTCTTTATTGCTGGCGGCGCCTCCTCTACCGCGGATGTGGAGGCTGTCTTACCAAGTGATTTTGTGATGCTGCAGTGGGAGGGGGTGACCCACCTCGCCTGGAGGAGGTATTGGGCTTATGTCCTCATCCACTGCTTTAGGAGCTCTCATGGATGATGTTCATGAGGTTGGTTGGGAGGTCACTCATTATTCTCGCTCTTTATTCTCTTTTACCTGCCATGTTAGATCTATGTATGCAGAGGGAACAAAAGTTCTTGTTCTGCTTTTTTTTTTTTTTTGTTAGTGACTAGTGTCAGTTGTAGATCTAGAGGAAACTAAAAGAGTTAACTAGATAATCCCCACAGATGACGCCAAATTGTTTGACCAAAAAGTATGATATTCGGTGAAACTATTAAATTTATGTAATATTGGGTTAAATCTAGTTAAAGACAATAACTCTAGATGCGAATCTTAAAGACATGCGTGAGACGGGACAGATCTAGTGAAATGTTAGACAATGGTAGTTACAAAACATTCATAAAGAATGAGCAATAATGGAGGTATAACTAACAATAAATATCAATAAATGTTATTTAATTAAATGAGGGAAATGATTCATCCAATAAAGGATGGATTGGACGAATGTTCCTCCTAACAATTATGAATGACAGATAAATCCAAGATTTGTTCGAACGATTCTCGGATCAGGTGGAAAAGTGTGGAATAATATGGGCAAGAATCTTGATAAAAATGTAATCTTTGTATCTTTACAAGTAAGAGAATCTTCTTCTGAAAAGTGTTCTTATCAAGTGAATATTACATGCCTTTTTTCTTCTCTATTTCCTTATTTATTCGAGATATATCTCTAACAAACTCTAACAGTACAAGTGCAGAGAATATTCACTTTAATATCCTATTTCAAAAATTAGCTGTTACTGCTCTATCAGCGATGCTCGACCTCGGTCATTATTGACATCTCGACTACGAATCTTGCTGCTCCTTGACTGACCTCGGCTGACTCTTTCCTTAATGCTATATTACCCTAAATATTCTAGAGTGGATTTTGTCTCGTACAGTTCAAGATTTGCTTTGTTAATTTCTGCATGACACGTGATTATTTCGTTCCTACCAATTTCAACAGTATAAATAGTATATCCAAAAGAAGTCCATTATATCCACCTTTTGCCTTTACAACTATCCATCTCGCTCCTCTTTTTTCCATACTCCAAGTTAACACTGCCGGCGTTCAGATAAATAGTAGTATTCACTTTTTGAAGAAAAATGAAGCACAAGAGAAATATCATATGTGGTTTCTTCTTGTGTTTGCTTTCCGCTATGGCCAAAATTGGCAGAGTCTCAGCGACAACACCATCTTCAGCTCCATCAACGTTGGACTCAAATGTTAAAATCAGCCCAGCGTTAGCGATAGTGCTCGCTTGTGTCGTATTATTCGTGGTTGCAGTTATCATCACATTATATATACGTCACATGAACCCCGACGAACCAATGGGTTCTTACTTCTTCCGTCACCGACCTGTTTCCCGTGGACTTGAGCCAAATATCATTGAAACATTCCCTGTATTTGTGTACTCCGATGTCAAATCCCTAAAAATGGGCAAATCTATCCTAGAATGTGCTGTTTGCATAAACAAGTTCGAAGATGAAGAAACTCTCCGCCTTCTTCCGAATTGTTGCCACGTGTTCCATCTTGAGTGTATTGATGCTTGGCTTGCCTTTCGTACTACTTGCCCCGTTTGCCGTGCAAATCTCGAAACAAAACCTTCTGGTAAACTGCAAGAAACAGTTCAAGAAACAGAAAGAAGCGACATAGCAATAGATATTTACGTAACTCCTGGTCCACAAGAAGTGACGAACCATCAATCTTCTCAAACACCTACTCATATTTGTTCAACGAAATCTACACCAAGAAATAAAACACCCAACTACGGCCCCCTTACTCCAAATAGTAGCAGTAAGGCGAGAAGGAAGACACCCGATTTTCGGCACCTTGCACCAAAATCAACACCAAGAAGGCCAAAGATTTTTGGGATGTTCAGTCGATCTCACTCGACGGGTCACTCGTTGATTCAACCTGGTGAAAATTGCGAGAGGTTTACTCTAAGGTTACCTGATGATGTACGTAAAAGATTGGTAGACTTAAGTTCTGATATGCCGTTTTCTCCGGAGAGAAGTTCAACCATGGGGTACCGGTTCGAACCGGTGGATGGCCGGTTAAGCAAGTTCCGGTTTCCACCGACCTCGCCTGTGTTTAATAAACCCGGTCCGCCAAAGGATGAGAATGGTGAGAAAAAACCGAAGAATTTGCTGAAGTCAGTTAAGTCGCCGTTAAGTTTGTTTTGCGGGACGGATAAGAACGATACAGGAGAAAGATCTTTTGCTTATTTAAGATCAAGTACTTCAAGTTAGATAATTTTGTATTTTCATCCCCTGTTCTTTGTTTAGATCTGACAACTCACTTGGACGAGTTTGGCCTGATGAGTCCTTTTACTTTTTACTTTTTCTTTCCAAACATTTTTTATAAGATTTTTTTTTCACACAATTAATATGTTGTAGTATATAGTTATTGGATAGTGGAAGCGTCACAATACAATGAATTTGCCTGGCCCGGTTTCTCTTGGTTTCTTTTGTCATCAACAATTGCAGAATGAATGGTTTTTTCTTCGTTCTAATTTTTAATATATAAAATAGATAGATGGCTACACATGCAATGTGTGTTATATTTGGGCTGTATATTTGTGCAAATTTCCCTACTATTTTCGACCTTTACTACTCAAAACTCTAATTAAAACACCCGATCATGCACATATGTTTTAGTAGTGGTATGAGTTAGCTTACTTCATACCCAACTAATCGCCATAAAATGATCTCCTTTTTTTTTTAAAGCCAAAAATGATGTAGAATAATGGTTTCTCCATATAGAACATTTTCCAATAAAAAAGTACTTATTATAGTAATTTCTAAATATAAAACATTTGACATCACACAACTACTCTAAATTAAATAAACAGTCCATATGTAGGGGTGCCGAATTGCAGAAGTAGGTATCAAAGGAAATTCAAAGTTGAAAAGACAAATCTATGTGGCAAAAGAATCTTAAATAGTTATAATAGTTGCGCATGATCAAAGTTCACAAATAAGGCACGAAAGCTAAGGTGTTTTTTCCCCGAAAAAGAAAAAGAGACATCGTTATCAACTATTGCAGTCGCTTTCTAGTTCACATTTTTCTAGTTGGAAAGCACTACTGATGATTTATATGATTTATCTTGCTTTCGATCAAGTATATATTGATAACAATGTCTACACTGGTAAGCGAATGTGCAAGAAAGTCCATTCAAGTACCCACTTAAGGTGAATGGAAATTAGTCGTTTGGCCCATAATAACAAATCTCAGAATCTATCTTATCCACAAAGAATAACAATTAAGTGGTTCCTTGACCTAATAGACTAGGAGGTTGAAATCTTCTAGTTTTAGTTGTTATTATTGCCAAAGAAAATTGTCAAAGATCCAATTACATAAAAGGCCATTAACTTTATATGTGCTAAGAGTGGGATTTGGAAAAGAAAAGAGGGAGGAGCTGTTAAGAAAGTTGATTCCCAATTAGTCGAGGAAATGAACTGTTGTTTATATCAATGAGAAAGCTGGACTATCTTTATTCTAGATTTATTCGATATTAGGCTCGTTTAAATTGTCCAAATGTCTAATCCTTTGTGTGAGGTTGAACCATTTTCTCTTTATATGATTTTAGATAACATTTATGAATATGTCCTTAAAACTATTTTAGGCTGAAGCTGTTTCGCGTTGAAAAACGAAAAAGAAAAGATAAATTTATCACATCATCACATGTAGCTACACATTTGGTATCCGAATAGACTTAAAATCAGGTTGCATATCCGCGACAGACGACAGCGCGGTAACTCAAATAAACTCGCCAATCTTGTCTCTCTTTAAGTAATTATGCCATTACAATAACATAATAGAGTCAAATATATTCTTATATTATTAAAAATAGTTTAAATATACTTCCCGTTTTATTATCCGCTCAATTGAGACAAATGACACGTGGCAAGCTGAGATCTCAGATAACCCATTCCCAATTAATACCCGATTTCTTTTACAAATCCACCCCTTTTCAGCTCATTATCCCAAGGGCATATGCAAAATTTTAGGCAATCGATAATAAAATATAAAAAATAAATGACTGAATAAATCACTATAATAAAAAATAATATCATTTTTTATGTTTATATACTGTCTACATATACATATTTAATAAACATTCCGATGAAGCATGTCTCGAAATACTATTTGCCGAAAGGTGTATCCGCCCGTGACCCGACCCATTCCCCTTCAAGTTTCAATTTCCTTTTCATTTTCTCATTGAAGACGCAACGCACCAACCCCACCGCCACCCTCTGTCGTGCGTAGCTCTGTTGCTCCCATTAGGATTTTCTTCATAAATTTTCATTCGTATAAGTAAAGAATTATTCATATAAGTGAAGAAGAACAAGAAGAGGTTTCATAAGATTGCAATTCATATGTTCGATGCTTTGTCCTAGTAATGAACAAAATTTCTCTTCTCTATCTCTTTCTGATCTCACCTTTTTCATATTTGAATGCATTTTCTGTTTCTGAAAAGCTATACAGGGAGAAATTTGGAAGTGAGAAAACTGAAAAAAGAATTAGAACTTTGAAGGTTGTTTCTTCTCTGTATAGTTTGAACTTAAATGTTTATAAAGAAAAAATGGAAAAAATGTATCTTTTGAGAATAAGCTGTTTTTGAGATTTCTATTATTTTTGTGAACTGAAGCAAAGTTTTCGGTTGGAGTTGTGCTATAAATTTTGAAGGTTAACAGTAAGAAATGGGTTGGGTTGAAGAATTAACGAAAGAAACTAAAATTAACAACAACAGAAAAAAAAAAAAAAAAAAAAAAAAAAAAAAAAGGAAAGAAAGGACAAAACAATAAGAACAACAAATGAAAGATTTCGCGGAGGATGAAGGGCGTTCGCCGGCGACAAGGCCGACAGGTGATTTTGAACGAGTCTAACCCTTCCCTCATTCCCCTTAATCACACATATGACATAACAGTACTGGATTATTTTTGCCCATGCTCACGCACGGGCCCAACAGTACAATATGATTCTATCGAAGTTCATTTATCTTTTTTTTATTAATTGTTCTTGTTATAATTTGTTGTTCTATTTCAAATTCAACTAACTGAGCAAAAAGATTTGTATATAATGATCTACATCAATAAAATCATGGGAGCATATAGAAAAAATAAGATACAAGAAAAGTGAGGAAATTAACAGAAACCTCTCTGACAACTAATTCTAATTCTTTAAATTAAATTTTCTCTAAAAAAGTAAAAAATACTTTAATAAATATTGTGATTTTTTTTCTCATTCTTGGTTCTCTCTCGCTTTTTAGATAGATAATTTAATTATTATATTTACAATAAGTATTTTATTTTAGTTTGTTGCTCGATTGTTTACCCCTTAAAAATAGATAATAATTGAATTTATACGTGATTTTAAGGATATGTTGACTAATTCAATACAAGTGACTAATAATGTTAGATGAACAGGTTAAAGATAGAATAAATGGCCAAACCAGTGATATTATCGAGTCTGGGCTCGGTTGTGAGCCTAACAAATTAGCTTGCCTTCGGTTCGGAACCAAACACATATGAAGAACTATGAACAAAATTAAGAACTTTGAATAACCTTTAGAAGTAGAGAAAACAAATTTATATTTCTTTGATATGCGTGTTACGGTGTGTCTATTGAATAATCAGCTTTCCTTTTATATAGCAGGGGAGTTTTACCCTAAGTACAAGTCTAAGAAAGGTAAAAATCTTCCTTTTCGCTAATCATTGATCTGCTGTCAATACGGGCTAAGATTCACGTCGTGATATCCGGTTGGACATGGATATCACGACCCTTTGTTAATCGTGCGTCGTTGCTTGGTAATGCTTTCCGAGGTTTGGAACTCGAACCAGATCTGGGGGGTGCGGTCTCGATGGCTCCGAGCAGGTGTTTTGTTTGGGCCTTGATACGAGCGGCTCCTCGCTTCGATTCTGATTTCTTGTAGTTGCATCCTTGCTTTGTTTGCCTCACCGGAAAATCAGGGTGCTCATTAGCCTCGGTTTTACCCGTATACAGACAGTCCCCTTGTTTCTCAGAGAGTAGGTTTGCTGAAACGATGAGAAACGATAGATGTTCTCTGGTTCCTTCTTTTGTATGTTATGACAAAGAAGTCGAAAAGTCCCATCAGTCGCGTCATTCTGGCTTCGGACACGTGTCAACGATCAGTTGGTTGCCTCCGAATACGAAGCGTCACGTACCTCCCTATAAAAGCTTCCATCCTTTGTTCTTTTTCTACTTTCCGATCAAGCTTTTACCTTCGAACTTCCTAGCAATCATCAACTTCTTTCAAACCTTCATACCTTCATCTTTTGATCTTCAAGTCTTCATTGTTGTTCTTAGGTTCTTGCCCAGATCTTTTTAAATTCTTCATACCCTACTATTCAGCCTTCAAACTTATTCTTCCGAACCTTCATACTTCTTCTTCAAATCTTCAAATATTACTAGACAACCATGGCTAAAACTTCCAAATCAGTTCCCCAACAGGCTGCCTCTTCATCTTTCCAACCGGCCGCCGGTATTGAGGCTGTCGCTCCCGAAATAGTTGTCCTCGAGGCGGCTGCTCCTGAAGTGGCGGTGGCAGCCGCCGAATAGGCTCCTTAGCCCCCTTGAAAATATTTATTCCCGGGGGCTGTTCTATTGCGGACGACTTCAAGGTTGAGATACCCTCATCCAAACAGGATAGGGGTGAAGGAGCATCGAGGTATATATTCTCCATTATCGAAGATGTCCTTCCCACGGTCCGAGAGGACTATAAATAGGAAGGCAAAGACGTAGTAGTCCCCGTGCTTGAGGATGCTATTACTACCCACATGGAGGGGTATTTAAGTGTTTACACTTACCCTTTCACACTGGGCACGGTAGACCCAGTTATTTTGGATTTCTGCAAGAGATACGAGGTGTGCCTTGGGCAAATCCACCCGTCTCTTTGGAGGATAGTAATCCTCCTCCACTATTTTGTGAATAACACCGAGGCCAAACGGTTCAACATCGACCATCTGCCCTGTCTATACAGTCCTTGAGCATCAACGAAGATCGAGACCGAGGATGGCAGGGGAGCTTTGTGCAGGTGAAGATTGAGGACTTGATCCCTCCTCAGTTCATGCCATTCCCCAAGAAGTGAAATGCATCTCGTAAGTGCAGCCCTTTCCTTAAATGTCAATTTCCTCATTCTCTTTCTCATCAGTCGTGTTTGTGGTCTAGCAGCTGTTGCCCCGGTACCAAATGCAATCCCCCGACTTAAGGAATGGATCGAAGGCATCTGCAAACAGATGTCATACTTCGAGCGCTCATGGCGCAAGCTTTCGAAGGGCCGATGGGAGGCCCGTCTCATGGTAAGGTTCTCCTTCAAATAGCTATTATTGTGTCCTTAGCTCACATCATACTAACCTTTCTTCTTTCTTTTATAGGTTTGCCTAAGACTACCGAGCTTAGGCCTTTGGAAGAGGACGAGGACGTATCTTTGTCCGTTGATCCCTCCATTATGGGACAGCCCGAGGCTTATGTGGGGGAAAAGAAGAAAAAGAAAATAAAACCTTCGGGCTCCTCGGGTCCTGCCCAAGAAGAGCACCGGCTCTCGGGTGCCAGACTTCGATTCACTTCTTTGGTTCATGGATGAGCCGGAAGAAGACGATATTTTTATCGCCCATGGATCACCCGTCCCGGGAGCAGAAGACAGCCGAGGGGGAGACTCGTGAGGCCACCTCCTTCAGACTCAAGAGGTCGATATGGAGACCGGGGGCTGGACCCTCTAGGACACCAGCTCCGCTCCGAAGGAAGCGCCTCGTGTAATAGAAATTATGGGGACGCCCTCCTACACCAAGCCATGCTTGAGGAGGCCCAAGCAGGGAGAGAAAACCAATGAAGGGGTTCATGGCGCGGACGATCCCCTTCATTCTTTCTTTTATGGCGTGGAGTCGTCTACTTTGGAAGATTTTTTCGGGTTGGACGACATGGAAGTCCCGAAGAAGGATACATCTTCGGAAGCCGGTGGGCCAAGTTTGAGCCCAAAACCAATTAGTCGGTCGGGGCCGGTATCGGTGATTGCTATTTAGTTTCTTCCTTCCTAATTGGCTCTGTGTTCTTTGATGTCGAGAATGTGGACATAGGGATCATCCCATCGATCGCGAACATTTCTTTTGCGGCTGGCTGCTCTTCATAAACCGAGGGAACTTCAGTGCCTGGTGTAGTGTTGAGGGTACTGCCCTCATGTTGTGAATCCATGGTCCTCCGAATAGAGCATTATATCTTATATCCCCCTCCATCACATAGAATTGTTTCCTGAATGGTCCCGGCAGTGTTAACTTTAAGGGTTATCTCCCTTTTAGTAGTTTCGCATGACATGTTGAATCCGTTTAAAACCCAGGCTGCCAGCACTATTTGGTCTTGTAGACCCAACTGCTCTACGACCCTCAATCTGATGATACCGTCTGAGTTACCTAGATCAATCAACACACGCTTAATTCGAGATTTATTTGTAAGTACAGATATTACCAGTGCATCATTATGTAGCTGCACGATGCCTTCGGCATCCTCATCATTGAATGAAATGGTCCCTTCCGGGATATAATCTCGGGTTCGTTTTTCCCTTGTGATGGACACCTTAGTGCGCTTTAGCATTGGTCCCTGGGGGACGTCGACTCCACTAATAGATCATGTTAATGACATGCTGAGGTTCCTCTTATTCGGTCTGTTTGTTGGAGTCCCTATTCCTAAAGTGATTTTTGGCTCGATCACTTAGAAATTCCCGGAGATGCCCGTCATTGAACAACCGGGCCACTTCTTCTCTTAACTGTCGGCAGTCATCAGTTCTATGGCCATGAGTGCCATGATACTTACACATTAAGCTAGGGTCTCTCTGGGTGGGGTCAAACTACAATAGTAGAGGCCACTTGGTATCTTTGATGCGTCCGATGGCATATGTGATGCTGGCAGCATCGACATTGAAGTTTTATCCTGATAACCTAGGTGCCTCCCTGGTCCCGAGTGGTTTGTCAAAACCGTTTTTGCTCATGAGTCCCCAGCCATTGTGGCCTTGATCGTTCCTCTTCTCATTTCTCCAAGGTTACGCCCAGATCCGTTGCCTCTTCGATCCCCCTATACGATTGATACCTATCTCTGTTCAGTCTTGGTTTATGATCAACGACTCTCTTAGGCCTGTCATTAGTTCTGATGGGATAAACGGACCCGGAAGGATCCCCGAGCTGATCGTCCTCAACTCTGATTTTTTACTAGAACCTGTTAAGGACGACGGGCCAAATTACTGCCGGGTACTCTATCAAATTCTGTTTCAACTACTGTGAAGCCAAGGAGCTTCTAGGGTTAAGTCCTTGAGTGAACACCTGAACAACCCAATCATCCGCAATCGGGGGCAGATCCATTTGTTCCATTTGAAACCACGATACGAATTCCCTAAGCATTTTTTTATCTCTTTGTTTTACCTTGAAAAGGTTCGATTTTATGGGCTCGAACTTGATGGACCCGGCATGCGCTTTCACAAAGGCATCTACAAGCATAGCAAACGAATCAATAGAATTTGGGGATAAGTTGTGATACCATATCATTGGTCACAGGGTTTCCACGAACATTTTTAGCAAAACCGACTCGATTTCATCATCTTCTAGGTCATTTCCCTTGATGGCACACGTGTAGGAGGTCACATGCTCATTTTGATCTGTGGTTCCATTATACTTCAGAATTTCGGAAATGCGAAACTTCTTCGGGATTGGCTTTGGTGCCGCACTCGGAGGGAAAGGCTTTTAGACAAATTTCTTGGAATCTAGGCCTTTCAATATTGGGGCGCTCCTGGTATTTGATCGACTCTGGAGTTATAGGTCTCCACTTTTTTGTCGTTGGCCTCAATTTTCTTCTCCTCCAATTCCACCCGCTTTGTCAGTTCCTCAAGCATTTTTATTATTTCGGGGTTGGTCCCGGGGCTCAATTTCACCCAGCCTTTCTGTGGCGTGCTTACTCCTTTGGGTACTTTCCCGGGATAGTTCAGGCTCAACTCTGCTGGGGGCTCTGCTCTGATTCTGCAGTTGTGATATCACCGTTTATTGGGCCTGTAACATTTTGAAGATCACCCCCAGATTGAACCCGTCGCCTTCACCTTCGGTCGTACCTCGAGTCATAGGTCGAGCTCCTCCACAAATGCTATTCTCAGGGTTGGTCGGCAGGTTAGCGTCGATGGCCACATGCGAGTTGGCATCAACTAGGTCTGCAACAGGGACTGCATTAAGATCAATAGGGGGCACCTCGTTGCTAGGCACCATATTGTTATTTTCGCCGTGATGGCCAGATTCAGCGTCAATGTCCAAGTGGGCAGACAGAGAGTTTGACAATTTTAGGTTGACCTAAAATTAAGATCTCAAAGAACAAGTGTAAAATAGAGCGTGTTATGGAAATTTGTATCAAATTGCCACTATTATCCTTAGCCCCACGGTGGGCGCCAAATTGTTTACCCTTAAAAATGGATAACAATTGAATTTATATGCGACTTTAAAGATATGTGGACTAATTCAATACAAGTGATTAATAACGTCAGATGAAGAGGTTAAAGATAGAATAAATGGCCAAACCAGTGGTATTATCGAGTCCGGGCTCGGTTGTGAGCCTAGAACCAAACACTTATGAAGAACTATGAACAAAATTAAGAACTTTGAATAACCTTTAGAAGTAGAGAAAACAAATATATATTGCCTTGATATGCGTGTTATAATGTGTTTATTGAATAATCAGCTTCTCCTTTATATAGTAGGGGAGTTTTATCCTAAGTACAATTCTAAAAAAGGTAAAAATCTTCCTTTTCGCTAATCATTGATCTGCTGCCAATACAGGCCGAGATTCAGGTCGTGATATCCGGTTGGACACGGATATCACGACCCTTTGTTAATCGTGCGCGGTTGCTTGGTAATGCTTTTCGAGGTGTTGGAACTCAAACCGGATCTGGGGGATGTGGTCTCGATGGCTCCGATGGCAGGTGTTTTGTTCGGGCCTTGATACGAGAGGCCCCTCGCTTCGATTCTGATTCCTTATAGTTGCATCCTTGCTTCATTTGCCTCACCGAAAAATCGGGGTGCTCATTAGCCTCGATTTTACTGGTATCATCGATAAATGTTATAAGAATTTGAGGATTGCTTATTCGCAACATTCATTCTTATTCATTCTGATTTCAATGGTATTTTGAATTATTAGTTTCTTTTCGTTAACTTTTATCTGGTTTACTTAAGCGTAGCTACAAGCTATAGACTCTTAATACCTTTTTGTGTGCTCTATTTATCCGATTGTTTTCTAAAATAGGCTTAGTAGTTTAACTACTAAGTAAATATTGATTATTTTATTTTTATTTACTTTCTCCCTTCTTTATTCTTCACAATTCACTGGCACATTTGTTTGAAAACCTTTTCAACAAATTTCGAATAGACAAAAAGACCTTCAAATGACATCTAATTTTGCAATGAAAAATTAAACAAAGAATATGACACAAAAAGAAAATATGTCTTTTGCAGATTATTTTTCTTCTATTTGATTAAATCAAACTGTAATTCGAAAATATTGTCCAAATATTTAGCTAAACAAAATAGTATTTGATACAATGATAAATAAAGAGTTTTTAGACTTGAAATTACCAAGTTAACTACAGTAAAAGGTTTTACAAACTAAGTTGATAAATCTTTCCTGTAAAATAATTTAGCTCTTGAAAAATGTTACGACCCGGAATCCTAACCTCGGGGTCGTGATGGCGCCTAACATCCATTTGCTAGGCAAGCCGACGTGAGATAAATAAATATCCAAATTTTAACAGTTTAAACAAAGTGATGTTAATTAAGGAGAGATAGGAACTCATTCTAATACAATACTAGCGTAAGTCATGTAATAATATCTAATCCCAAAGATCCGGAGTCACGAGTACACGAACTAGTAGAAGTTCTACAAATAGAGTGTGAAATAAATATAACTGATTCGAATGAAATGAACAGCAAAAGAGGGAAGAGGAAGGGTTCTGCAAGGTCTGTGGACGTCAGCAGATAATACCTCAAGTCTCCGAATGCGATAACCCGAGCTGGTGCACCTCACGTACAGCTGGGACCAATATCAAAATCTGCAGAGGAAGTGCAGAAGTGTAGTATGAGTACAACCGACCCAATGTACTCCGTAAGTGTCGAGCCTAACCTCGACGAGGTTGTGACGAGGCTATGACAGGACACTCACGTAATTAAACCTATAGAGATGTAACAAAATAGAGATTTAACAATGTACAATTGAGAGGGACATGCGGAAGGGGATAGAGATACGATAACTACAACATGAATTACATCACAAGGTTTTCAAATAAATCATCAACCGATAAAGACGGATGAACATACGGTATAAGGATGGCATGGCATCACTCTTCGTGCTTTTACTCTCATCCTTACCAAGAAATGATGACATAAGTAATATGAAATGGCACGGCATCACCCTTCATGCTTTTATTCTCGGTTTGCCCATTTAGCAATGAATAATTGATATAAATGGCACGGCATCACCCGTCGTGCTTTAATTCTCTCCCTCACTATGTATTAATCGATAAGTGACATAATGAAATGGCACGGCATCACCCGTCATGCTTTAACACTCTCCCTTACCATATAGTAAAGATAATATAAATTCAGGAGATAAATAGCGTAGAGAATGTGCCTTACGTCAAATATAATGCCAAGATACCAAACCCCATCTTCCAAAATACTCCACCATTACTAATTAAGCAATAATCGTGGGAGAAATAATCAAATAAGTAATAGTCTAACCTAAGCATGAATATTGTAATTAAAAGGCAACAAATCACAAGGAAACAAGTTCCACCCGCATGCTTTATCCCAACGACAACGCATAAATGCTCGTTACCTCACATATACGTTGTACCCACAAGTTATTCACGTAGAAAATTGGCAAACAAGTCATAATATCTCAAGTCAAGGTTAACCACGACACTTACCTCGCTCCGTAATCAACTCAAAGTTCAACCACAGCCTTGCCTTTTGAACAAGTCTCCAAACCAACCAAATCTAGCAAATTATTAACCAAATAATTTAAAATAATCCTTAGAAACTACCCACGAATGAAAGAGGTTCAATTTAGATCATTATTAAAAAAGTCAACAAAAGTCAACCCCAGGCCCGCTTGGTCAAAATCCGAGATACGGACCAAAACCCGATTACCCATTCACCCCGAGCCCGATTATGTAATTTGTTTCGAAATCCGACCTCAATTCAAGGTCTAAATCCCAAATTTATAAAATTCTCTAATTCTACCCAAATCCCTAATTTCTATCATGAAAATCCTAGATTTGATGCTGAAATCTTATGAAATGTAATGGGTAATTGAAAGAAAGTATATTAAAGTCACTTACCAATGAATTTAGGAAGAAAATATCTTGGAAAAATCGCCTTTAGGGTGTTTAGGGTTGAGAGTTTGAAAGAAATGAGCTAATTCCCGTTTTCTCCCTCTTTTACCCAGTTGCAGTTATCGCAATTGTACACATTGTTTGCAATTACGATGATCCCAAAAGCGATCAACCCTTCGCAATTGCGAAAGAGGCACTGAGCCTGTTGTCATCGCAAATGCGACAATTTTGTCGCAATTACGAACCAAGACTGTCTGCAAATGCGAGCAATCAACTCGCAAATGCGAGTCTGCCTTAGTCTACAAATGCGACATAAAAGTTCGCAAATGCTAACCCGCCCCCTTCGCATCTACGGACTTCACTTTGCAAAAGCGAAGCTAACCCAAACCCCACCATCTTCACACATACGATCCTGACCTAGCATTTGCGATCAGGTCCTCGCAAATGCGAGATCTACAGACCTAATGCACCAACACTTTTCTAAGTTTAAAAATCACCCTGTGACCTATCCGAAACTCACCCGAGCCCATCGGGCCCCAAACCAAACATGCATACGAGTGTAATAACATCATACAAACTCGCTCGAGCGATCAAAACATCAAAATAATACCTAGAACTATGTATAGGACACCAAAACGTCAAAATACTGATCCGAGTCTGTTTGCTCAAAACGTTGACTGAAGTCAATTCAAATGGGTTCTAAAGGACGATTTCATATTTTTATCAATTTTTCATCTAAAAATTTTTCGGAAAAAGACACGGATTGCGCACGCGAATCGAAGAAGGCTAAACGGAGCTAATCGAAGTTTCGAAACATAGAATTGAGGGCTAAAATTAAACATGACCTACCGGGTCATCACAAAAAATATCTTTGTTGAAATAAGTTAACATCAATAACTTTTTGTGCACAAATTTCCAAGTAAAAATTTAATTACCACGTAAATTATTGTGGTAGTTGTAGTTACCCTAAGATATAATTGTAGTCTTTAATATACATAATTAGTCCCTGAGATTTTTTTATACGAATTGATAGTAGGAAATATGAGTTTAGAAAGTAGCTTAAGCATGTATAAAATAATTATTTTACGTTTAAAAGTAGGTTTTTTTTTTTAATTTGCCTGATACACCATTATGTAGTGATATAGAATTTGAAAATGGATGACGATTAACAATGACTTGAATATTTTAAATTTTCTCATATGACTGTGTGTTGAATGAATTAAATACAAAAAGTTTACTACGATGTAAACCAAGTAATCAGATTCGTAGGGAAGAGGTTAAACTAAAAGTAAGTAGGAACAAAACTACAAATATTTAAAGAGCTGCAATAAAGTTTGTGTAAATTGTAAAATGGAGAAATCAGTGAGACAAGATGGAAATTTGTAAGCTTATAGTTGTCCTCTCTACAGGTTATTCCCGCTAACGTGGCTAACACAGTTTTAGCGGGCCCACCAAAATTAAAGCAGAATGTAAGCATTAAGGTAAGAATCTCTGCACGCTAAGTGAACGTTTGGACATAAAAATTGTAAAATTCTGAAAAAAAGTGAAAAAATTTTTTAAAGTGAAAATAGTATTTGAAAATTAGATGTGTTTGGACATGAATAAAAGTTTTATAAGTGATTTGAGTGAATTTTAAAAAAATAATATTTTGAAGTTTTTTTAAATTTTTAAAAATTCTAAAATTCATTTTCAAGCGAAATTAAAAATTTTATGATCAAACATTGATTTCGAAAAAATTAAAAAAATTTCAAAAAAAAGTGAAAAAATTCTTATTTGCAAACGGACTCTAAAAATACAACAAAGTAACTATAGTAACTAACTAACGTGGACCAGTCAGAAAAAAAGGCTTTCACGCACAATTACCAAAATAACCCCACTATTTAAGCTGGCATGTCAATGAAGTCCTGTTAGCTTCACCTATTTCTACCGCACTTCTTATATAGGAGAAGTCTTCAATTCTTTGGCTTCTTTTTTTTTTTTTTTTTTTTTTTTTCGAAATAAACGGCCTTTTAAGTTGTCATTAAAATTTAATTAGGACATTTCAACTGTGCCTAATTTTCAGCCGGACACTTCATTCATTCATAAAAGTATATGTTTTAAATATCGAGTCCAAAAACTCTCATGCGTGAGTTACAATCGCGAATAATGTGTCAAACATACCAATCATTAAATGACACGTGGATTTTTAAAACAAATACTATTGTTAAAAAGATAGAAATTAAATCTTCTTCTTTTCAATAGCCGCCGGCTTCACTAAAAGCACCATTGGATCCGCCAACGGGGCTATCTTAAAACCACCATGAAACCACCTTGAGTCACTCTCTCGAGCCACCTTATAACACTGTTACTATGCAGCTACATCAACGTTTCTCCACCAAACACTGAAATTCAAACACTAATGAAATTGTTACGTTTCAGCCAAAAACCTTAAGGCTGCACAAGCTCCACCATATCACCTCCCTAGTCACCGACCAATATCTCGTTTTATCATCTCAAATTCTTTCGTTGTGCTCAACAATGGTGGAAGAAAAAGCCATCCATGTGCGAGTGCGGAAATGGATATTTCTTTCATCTTCAATGTTTTGTGGTTTTTTACATAGAAGATTTTTTATGATTTTTCAGTTTGAAATTCAAGCAGATGAGAATATACTAAAATTCTTAAGTATGCACCTTCTCATCTTTGTTATTCACTTGTAGCAGAAATTATATGTCCTTCCACTTTTGCTTCGATTAAAGGGAGAACGGAAGTAGGTGAAAAAAATTAGAAAATTTCCCCCTGTTGATATCTAACGGTGGAGTCTAAGGTCCTACTTGAATTGTATTTTCTTAAATGGTAGTATAAGAAATGGTAGATTAAGGTGAGGTTTTTTTGTGTATTTTTCGATGGTGTGTAATAATGGTGGTTTAAGTTGGAGGTTGGGGGAAAAGATTTGAAGAAGAAGGTGATTTAGGGTGGGTCCACATTGTTTTTAGGAAAAGGCAAAGATAAACCTAATTTTAGATACGCAACTCGCGTCCGAGAGAGTGCATTTCACGCGATGGGGGCTAACATAGTCAGGTGCTTAATTAATCTTCTTTTGTGAATGAATGAAGTGTCTAGCTGAAAATGAGCTCAATTAAGGTGTTTAACTAATCATCAGGGACAACTTAATGGGGCCGTTTATATATTTCACCTTTTTTGTTTTTTCTCATTTGGGTCGGTGGGTGGGTTTAGCTTGGAATAGTGTACTAAAATTAGGAATGAGTTATTTGATTCTCAGCTTGCTACATGTCTCTCCGTCTAAATTAGGGACATATTTTTATTATAGTATAATGATAAAGTCTTAATTGAACGGATTATAAACGGAGAATATATTTAGACGATTTTTAATAGTATAGAAATATATTTAACCCTTTTCCCGTTATAATAATTAGGATGATGACACGGCAATTTAGCTAAAAGAAAAAGCAGGTTCCACTGCAGAAGTAGAAAATTGCAGCTTTAGGAGTACCAAAGTCAATGCATTCATATTCCTTTTTTTTTTTTTTTTTTTTTTGCTTTTCAATCTTTTATGAAAATTAGAGTATATATTAAGAACAACAGGAAAAAAGATACTACAAATTCTTATTTTGGAACGTAAGATATTAGGAAGTACTGCAATTAAGGAAATAATATTTTTTTTGCGTTTATAAAGAGTGATTATGTACATCCTTATTTAGAAGGACGAAACTACTTATTTTTCGCATTCTGGATGGTATATGTGATATTTAATGGATAATGTCTTTTTGAGACTTAAGTTATATGTCCTAACGGTATAATAAATTTGTACACTATCGGTCTAATTAAACCTTGTATAACAAATTACTCACCGTTCATTAAAGATTATCGTCAATGTTATTAGATAAGCTACTTGCTGTGTTTAAGTGGGCGTTTGGACATAAGCATTATTAAATTTTAGAAAAAAGTGAAAAAGAAATTTAAACAAAAATGTAGTTAAAAATTAGTATTATATTTGGACATGAATATAATTTTGGGTTGATTTTGAATTTTTGTGAGTGATCTGAAGTGATTTTTGAAAAACAACTTTTTGGAGTTTTTCAAATTTTCGAAAAAATTCAAAATTCATCTTCAAATGAAAATTGAAAGTTTCATGGACAAACACTGATTTTGAAAAAAATAAAATATTTTTAAAAAAAAGTGAATTTTTTTTTATTGCCAAACGGGCCTTAAGTCTAGACATTGCACTACAGCAAAATCCACTTCCAAGCTCAACTCTTAAGTCCCTTGAAGACTCTGTTTATGGGCCTCGCAAGTCACGTGGCTTTTCTGAGAACAAAACATTTTCTAGTTCATAGGTAGAAGTGGCACGGGGTGGCCAGTTTTGACCCTGCTATTTAATGTGTAGTCAGTGTTTTAAATTTGATGCACAAATAGTCGTTACGTTGTCAAAATGAACTTCAAAAAACATTTTTGAGCTTCTAAAGCCTCTATAAAAAGGCTAGTGCTTGTTGTTGAATTTATGTAATAGCTGAGTGCATAACTGCTAAAATCAATGCTAATCTTCACTTGAAGCCTCAAGCTTGTCAGGTCCTTCAGTGGAGGAAGTTTCTAAAGAGGAGAAGAAAGAGAGCATTTTAGAGGCAAAATAAAAGCTATTGTTTCATTAGGTACAAGGTTGTTATATACAAGAGTTCCACTAACTGAGTAACTAATTAACTTAACCAATAAAACATTATACGTCATCCTTACTAAACTAACAATTACAGCTAACATCTAGCTAACTAAAGATTAACTAACAAACTAACAATTATAAGTCATAATACTCCCCCTCAAGCTGGAGGGTGCAAGATGCTTAGCACACCAACCTTGCCTAAAAGAAATAGATGTTGAGCTTGACACAACCCTTTTGTGAGAAGATCAGCTAACTGGTCTCGAGTGTTCACATAAACTGTTTTGATGACACCATTTTTTATTTTATTTTGAATAAAATGCCAGTCAATTTCTATATGCTTGGTACGTTCGTGAAAGATAAGATTGGCTGCTATTTGTATAGCAAATTTGCTGTCAATGAAGACTGTAACAGGAACTTGAATGCAACTCCCAGCTCCTTCAACAGGCCTAACAACCAAGTCATCTCTGCTACAGCGGAAATCATGCCTTGAACTCAGCCTTAGCGGAACTTCTGGACACGATCTATTGTTTCTTGGATATCCAAGGGATCAAGGAATATTCAAATTTCAACACATAACCTGTAACTGACCAGCGTGTATTGCGGTAGGCAGCTCAATCTAAATCACACCAACAACTTAACTTAGTCACAGCCCTAGTCTTCAACCACACACCTTGACCTGGAGTATTCTTTAAGTATCTAACCATTCTAAGTACAGCTTCCCAGTGTGATATTTTAGGCTGCTACATGAATTGACTCAAGGTTTGAATCACATAACTGATGTCTGGCCTTGTGATTGTGACATACATAAGTTTGCCAATTAGCTTTTCATACAGAGTAGCATCCTGTAATATCACATCTCCAACAATGCCAGTGGCTTTGTCATACTCTACTGTGGTCAACTTCAAATTGGTTTCTATAGGAGTGATGGCAGGTTTGGCTCCACTGAGGCCCATATCACAGATTAACTCAAGCACGTATTTCTTTGGTTTAAGATAACACCAGCTTTGGACCTAAGGACCTCAATTCCCAAAAAATATCTGAGTTCACCTAGGTCTTTCATCTTGAATCTCTGATGAAGCACTTGCTTGGCTTCAGTGATCAAATCTGCACTACTACCTGTAATGAATAGGTTATCTACATAGACCAAGATAACCACCACGCCACCCTTCTTGCTCAAGGTGAATAGAGAATAATCATGACTGCTCTGAGTGAAGCCTGCATCAAGCAATGCCTCTGTCAGTTTAATGTTTCATTGCCTAGAGGCTTGTTTAAGTTCATTAGAGACTTAAGTAATCCACAAACCTTCTGCTCCGCCTGCCTTATAAAACCTTCAGGCAGTTCCATGTATACTTCTTCACAAAGATCACCTTGCAAGAAAGCATTAAATACATCCATTTGGTAAAGAGACTAACCTCTAGATACTGCTAGTGCTATCACTAATCTCACTATGAGCATCTTGGCCACAGGAGAGAAGGTGTCGTGATAGTCAAGACCTTCTTGCTAATTGTATATCTTAGCAACCAATCTGGCCTTGAATTTTTCAACTTCCCCATTGGCATAATACTTGATCTTGTATACTCACTTTGAGCCCACAGTATTCTTTCCTGTAGGCAAATCAACAATTTTCCAAGTGTGATTATCCTTCAAAGCTTGAATCTCTTGCTGCATAGCTTGAATCCATCTAGCATCTTTGGCTGCTTGCTTGAAGTTCTGTGATTCTATCTAGCAAGGTGGAAAATTTAGACAGATAGCTGCAGTAAGTTGGAGTAGCATTATCATAGGAAAGATAATTTGCCAATGGATACTTGCTGGAAGCTTTGTTTGGTGCCACATAGTCTTTCATCCAAATAGGCTCTTTGAGGATTCCCAAGTAGACCTTCTGACATGTGCTGGTGGTGCTGATGCCTCTGCTTCTTGTGTGGTATTCTCCTGTGTAGGCATTTCTTGTATTAGCTCTTCTTGTAATGTTTCCTCTTCTTGTGATATTGTAACTTGTTCCTGCTCTACACCTTCAATGACTAGTTTTTTATATTCAAAATTATCAGTTGTATCAAGTGTATCAGTATTTGTGTGAGTTTTCTATAGCTCCTGATCTTGTATATTTAGATCAGGCATGTCAGGAATCCAGGAATGATCAGTGTCCAAATTTGCAGCAAAAGGAAATTTTGATTCCTTGAAAACTACATCCCTACTTACAAAGAGTTGCTTGCTATCTAATTCCAACAATAGATAGTCTTTCTATCTTTCAGAATAACCCATAAGAACTACATGTCTTACCGTTGCAGCAAATTTATCACCCTTAGGTACAATAGTTGCATAACACAAACATCCTATTACTCTTAAGTGATTCAAAGATGGAGACTTAGAGTATAGGATTTCATAGGGACTCTTTCCTTTGATGGCTACAGATGGTAGCCTGTTAATCAAATACACTACAGTGGTGACACAGATTCCCCAGTACCTAATAGGCATTTCGGACTAAAACTTTAAAGCTCTTGCTACCTCTAATATATGCTTATGCTTTCTCTCCCCAACACTATTCTGTTGTGGAGTGTAAGTGCAACTACTCTGATGTATCACACCAAGACCTTGCAAGAGTTCATTACATTGAGAATTAAAAAAATTTGTTCCATTATCAGATCTTATTATCTTTACCATATCCAAACTGATTCTTTATCATCAAAAGAAAGTTTTTAATAGCTACTATGACTTATGATTTAAGCTATAGTAAATGAATCCATGTGTATCGACTAAAATCATCCATAATAGTCAAGAAATATCATTTCTTAGGGCCCCAAAGGTCCATATGAACAATAAAGAAGGGAGAATCAGCTCTGGAGTTACTAATAGGAAACACTAGTCTAGTCATCTAGCTAGTGTGCAGACATGATGACACTTATTCAACAATTCACTATTTACAACACTTCCTAAATTCATGTTCTTCATAGCAGGAGGTGAAGGATGTCCAAGCCTCAAATGCCATAGCTTGCAGTCCTCCAGTAACTGCAATAGCTAACCCATATGTTTTTATCTTACTTCTATCAATTACTTCTTTTAATATGTACAGTTCAGCTCCTTCCCAATCTCCTTCACCCTGCCACTGTAAAGGTCCTGAAACAAAACAAAGTCAGGGAAGAAATTGACTGAACATGAGTGTTCCCTGGTTATCTTGGACACTGACAACAAGTTGAATTTAAAGTGAAGTATAAACAACACATTGCCTATAGATTCAGTTCCAAACAAGCAAGCTTCACCAACACATGAAACCGTAACCTTATCTCCTGTAGGCAGATGTACTTTATCCTTAGAAACCTTCCTAGCATGAACTCCACCTTTTAATAAGTTTTCAGTTGTTGTTATGTGATGTGTAGCACCAGAATCAACAATCCATTCATTTGTTGTAACGACCCGACCGATCCTTTTGAGCACTTGCACTTCGCTTGGTAGTTTGAGGGCATGAGTAGCTCCGTACGATGCATTATGACTTGTGTGAATCGTCATCTTTGGTTTTCAGGTTATTCGGAATCGATTTGGAAGAATGAATTTTATTGGTGAAGCTTGAGGTTGGAAGAGTCGACCAAGTTTGACTTTTGTGAATATGACCCCGAAATGGATTTTTGATAGTTCCGTTAGACCCAGATGGAGATTTTAGACTCGGGCGTGTGCCCGAATTTGTATTTAGATATTTTTAGAAGGATCTGGCACTTATTGACGAAAGTAGAAAATTTGATGGTTTGGAAAGTTCACAAGTTTGATCGGGTGTTGACTTTGATGGTAGCGAATTCAGATTGTGGATACGAGAATTCTAATAGCTTAATTATGTCATTTGAAACTTGTGTGAAAAAATTTAAGTTCATTTGGGGGTTGATTTCATAGGTTTCGGCGCGAGTCTTAATTGGTTTGAAGTGTAAAGTTCATTCACGTTTGAATTAAGGAGCGATTTATCGTTTCGATGTTGTTATGTGTGATTTGAGGCCTTGAGTAGATTCGTATTATGTTATGGGACTTGTTAGTATATTCGGACGGGGTGCCGAGGGGTCCGGATGAGTTCCGGGATTCTCATTTGGTTGCTATTAGCTGCAGGTACTAGTATCGCGCACCTGCAATTGAGTTTGCGTAGGTGCGATGGTCGCATAAGACGAAAAAAGAGTCGTAGGAGCGGATGTGGAGCTGGAGCAGGGCTCTGCAGATGCGATAGTTGGGAGGCACCTGTGGAAGCACAGAAGCAGTGCGTTGAGTCGCAGGGCCGAGGAAGTTCGCAGGCGCGATGGTAGTGCCGCATCTTCGATCGCGCAGATGCGAATTGTTTTTCCGTCGATGCATGCCAACTAGGTTCTGGGGTTCTCACAGAAGCGATATTGATACCACAAAAGTGGTGGTCGCAAATGCGACAATGTGACCGCATATGCGGAAATACTGGGCAGAACTATATTTTCAAAGTCTTGGTTCTTATTTCACATTTTGGGATTTTGGAGATCTTGGGCGACCTTGGAGAGGAAATTCACCATGTGACATGGGGTAAGCATTCTTGACTCACTTTTGATTATATTTCGTGATTGTATCTTCATTTTTGGTAATTGGATTATGAATTGTAAAGAAAAATTAGGGGTTTTAGCCTAAAGTTTCATAGAGTGAGTTTTTGAGTTTTGAACATCGATTCAGAGTCAGATTTGAATGAAACAAGTATGGTTGGACTCGTAATTGAATGGGTTGTTAGATTTTGTGAGTTTTGTCGGGTTCCGAGGTGGGGGCCCAGGTTGAACTTTTAGGTTAATTTTGGACTTTTGATTAAAGATTCGACCTTTATCGATTGGGTTTGTTTCCTTTGGCATTATTTGATGTATTTGAGTTGCTTTTGGCCAGTTTCGAGCCGTTCGGAGGTCGGTAGGCACGGGATGACATTTTTGGAACATCGCTTGGCTTGCTCGGTATTGGACTTGTCTTGTCCGAGGTAAGTAACACTTTTAAACTTGGTGTTGAAGGTATGAAACCCCGAATTACGTGTTATATGATTGATGTTGAGGTGACGCGCATGCTAGGTGACGGGCGTGTGGGCGTGCACTGTGTTAATTGTGATTTAGGCGATTCCATGGAACGGTGTAGCCATCTTATATGAACATTTTTACTGTACACTATGTGTTAGAACACTTGAGCTGTAAGTTATGCTAGAAATCATGTTTAGGCTATATGCTGGCAATATTGGGACCCACAATGGTCGTTCTTCGCTGTTGAATTGCTTAATTGCAGTTTTGTACTCAGTCGTATTCATCATTCATATCATATCTCAGTCTCTGTTATTGTATATTATCACATCTCATATCATTGATTAGGGCAGTTTAGTATGACCGTTGTGAGCCCGAGAGACTGGAGAGATTGGTGACTGAGTTGGGGCCTGAGTGCCATGCTGTGAATGTTATATATATACATACATACATATATGTATGTATGTATATATATATATATATAAATATATATATATATATATATACACACACATATATATATGTACGTGTGTGTGTGTGTGTGGATCGGGTTACACGACGCAACAAGCCTTATGACTATATGTATATGTGGATTGGGTTACACGCCGTAATAAGCCTTATGGCTATATATATATATATATGAGGATTGGGTTGCACGTTGCAACAGGCTTTATGGCTATATGTGGATCAGGCTGCACGCCGCAGCAGGTATTGTTCAATACTGAGTACTTGAGTGTGCTGAGTATTGAACATGATGAGTGAGAATACGAGATAGTGAGATTGAGTATTCTGAGAGTGTAAGTACATGAGTTCATTATTGAGATGCATTGCATTTGACATGCATACTTGGGATACATACATAGAGATGCATTTCCTCATGCTACCCAGTTTTGGTGACATTCATGATTTTACCTGTATATTGACATGTAGGCACAAAAATGTATTTTCCTCATTCTGTCTAAAAAATGAAACATCTTGTTTATTGTCAAAAGTTTTTTTTTTTTTTTGTAAAATCATAGTTTTTAAACTTATTCATATATTTTTGAGGTTTTTGGTGAAAGGTCTGGGATCTACTGTTATACTTGAAAAGCATACTTATTTTGCGTAACTGTGAACCAGCTGAATTATTTTTTTTACCATCTTTATCATATTGTTACGAACTGTTGTTGGTTATAGGAGTTGGCCCCTGACCCTTGTCCCAGCTCGTCACTACTCTCAACCTAATGTTAGTTTTATTACTTTGAAGATGTACCTGTATTTCGGTCATAACTGCCTCTTGATCTTGGTAGCTTTAAAATTTTAATCTGTTCTTGTATAGTTCAAACAGATGATGTACTTTATTTCATACCAGCTTTGTAAATTCTAAATCTTAGAAGCTCATGATTTATACTACCAGTACTTGGGAAATTCTTGTATAGAAGCAGTTATTATCATTTCTTTTTTTAATAAATCTCATTAAATTGTATAGTTGTAAATTGGCTTACCTGACGGGTTGGATAAGGTGCCATCACGACTAGTTGGATTTTAGGTCATGATAAGTTGGTATCAGAGCTCTAGATTCATAGGTTTTACAAGTCATAAGCAAGTGCCTAGTAGAGTCTTGCAGATCGGTATGATGACGTTCATACCTATATTCGATAGGCTACAAGGCATTTAGGATAATTTCCCATTTTCTTTCCTTATCGTGCGGAATTGATTCAGCTTGAAACATAACTCTTTGAGTTCCCTCCATGCATTCGTGTGCGCATGTGAGCGCTTGGTATCAGCTGTGCATCGCTGGCTTGTGATTCCATGGATGATGTGCGAGATGTGATTTTGGTGTGTGGATGATGGACCAGTCTAGAGGACTTGAGGCCGGGGTTTGACTGTAGCTTGAGCGTGGGGATTTTGGTTGTGTGAGTACGTTCTTTTGGATTTATATGTCCGGAAGTGTCCCTATTAGTGGAAATTGTGGCTCGATGAGTGGTTGGATGGCTATGTGATAAGTAAGATGTGGTCTCGGGATGTGTTCAGATGGTTTGAATGTGACGGGAAGAGTTTGCTTGAGATGTGAGAAGGACTATTGGGTGCTTGATTGCTGTCTTGATGTGACGTATAGTCTCGAGTTATGAGTGTGTTGAAAGATTTTTCATGTAGTTTAATTGTGGAACGAGGTAGATTTTCATGTCTTGTTTTGAGTTCAGACTCAGGAAGATTAAGTGATAGCGTAGTAATCGTGGCCGCGAAAGGGTATAGCAAGATGCCAATTTGAGGCTAAGAAGGTGGGTTATCTTCTGCGGAGTAATCTACGGAGATGTGATCCTTATAATGTTGTGTGGAGAGTTTATTTCTACCAGCGGGATATATGTGTTGAGATTTGAATTTGAATATGGTTGAGAAAGTTGACCTGATCATCATATGGATGTATGTGAGCTTAGTAGATGATTTGAGGTACTATATGGTTTGTGTTATGTGAACTTATGAAGGATTTAGTTGAATCTCCCTGCAACATTATGGCAGTAATAGGGTATGGCGATGGTGAGTTATCAGATGTTCTATTCTATTGCATTGAGCTAAGTGGGAGAGTCTGCTATCGATGATTTGATTGCATGGTTACGTGTTGTATTGGTTTTGGTATGAGGCATACTTGTGAATCGGATATGACTTGCAGAGATTAAGATCGAGGATGACTCGAGTAAAGAAATTTCTGGATACGAGTTATGTTACACTTTATGAGTATATGGGAATCATGGGATGATTGAGTTGTTATTCGTGAAGAATGCAGTGCGTGTGAAGTAGGAAATTACTCGGTTGCTTAAAGATGTAGATTAATTCTTTGGATGTTGTTGTGCTAATGTGGCACAGGTCGTTTGGCCCGTTTGGAGCAGAATGGATGACTCTCGAGAAGGATCTAATGGATTCAAGATTTATATGTAGTAATTGTGAGTTTTTTCGAATTAGCGTATGGCTAGGATATGAGATTTACATTGGATGGTGTCGAGACTCCGGTATTTCTATGTCATTATGATTTTACATTTCGGTATCACGAAGGTGGAGGAAAACGACTTTAGATTCACAGAAGGTCTCTTCAAAATGGGTATCTCAATTGTGGTACTTTTGGTGTATGTAAGAGGGAATACAACAACTTTTGGGCCTTAGGGCGGTGCAGTTTTATTTTAGGATCTCGTGGGGTGAGTTTTGGTGAAAGATCGTGGTGTTGTGGCAATAAGAAGTATCACCTTGAGGGTAATTCAGAAGGAACTTAAGGAAATAGTACATCTTGGTAGTAGGTTGGATCGGCAAGGTAATAGATATGAAAGGTTCTTTAGGTACTTATGATGTGGTGAGTCTCTACAGGTGCTCGGCAGCAATACTCTTGGATTTGGCGGCATGCATGGCTTGGTTGAGTTAGAGAGATTCAGTTCTGACGGCTTGATTATGTGCAAATGGTTTTCAAACTGTTCTCGATGGGTTTTACTACGGTTTGAGATGGATATTTCCTATCGGCGTGAGGAGCATGTTGCATATCGTAATTTTCTCCTAGGTAGGATCAAATGGAAGCTACGGGTATATATTCTGGTGGAATCAGAGTTGATTATGAGATTCTCGTACTTTTCATATGATGGCATGATAGATGCGGTGTATTGTGTAGGGGAGATTTGCATGTGCAAGGTCACGGTAAGGATTTGGAGGGAAGATCATGAATTTTGGATAGCATGGATAGTTTCAAATATTCAGATGAATATTCTACTTGGTAATTTTTGAGAAGGGTGCGTATTTCAGAAGGTGCACTATGTATTGACTTACGGATGCTTTATTCGTACTGCGGTACTTGCATGGGTTCTTAACTACTGATTTTATAATTTTTGCTATGTGGAACGGAAGAATTATAGAAGTATTCCTCATGGGATGATCGTGTATGATAGATGTATTAGACATTCGGGCGGTGGAGTTCGGATCAGATATGGTGATTCATGTGTTCTGTGGACTTGGAGACCAGGAGTTCTCAGTAACAGATTATTTTATGGTTGTGGAATGTGAAGATGTGGCCAAAGCTAGCCAGATAATAGTATGCATTATGGTTCAGTCATTGTGGACTTTCGGAGGGTTATGTATCTATTTGTGGGTGAGTGGATTTGGGGTCCATTGGCAGGGTCAATGAGGATGTATATTCAACACCAGGTCGGATTGGTTGACTCCGTATTGCCGTTGTTGAAAGGTGTGCCATTCGGTTAGAGTTGAGCTTATTCATGTTCTGACATGTTCTATGAGTTACCCTTCTATGCGACGAGGGGTTGGGATTTGTTGGTTATATGCGCACATGGTGCGGTCCTATTTGGGCCTTATAGAGGAATTTGAGCAAGATGGATATTAGGGTGTTGAATGGGTGATTGTGCCTTGGTTGTGTTCTCTCTGGACTGTGGTATATTTTGCTAGTTGCTTCTCCATGGTTATGGTCATACACTTCGTGTATTTGATGACAAATTGCATGTAGTTATTGATTTTGAGCATGGTGGCTTGAGGTATTTCATAGGGACCAGTGTTTGGATGGGGTCACGCATTCCAACAGAGTTATGTTGGGATATGATCCTTTGTGCTAGGTTCGTGTGTTTTGGTTCTACGGTGTGCGATAGGTTCTTAGCATTGCGTTATAGTGGTACGAGTTGAGCTTGCGGGGCTGTTCTCTCATTTAAGTCATTTTCCATGATTGAGTACTTTTGAATTGTTATGTATTGGTGCACGCATTGCACGTTTGTGGCTCTAGGTAGTATCGGTGTGGCATGTCAATAGGTTAGCTTGTATTTGAAAAAATGAGGTCGTTGGACCTAGAATGGGTGCTATCGGATTTGATTGCGGTATATTTGAAAGGACAATGTCACTGATCGGCTTAGAAATTTGCTATAGTTCTTGTCGAAGGAGAGGGAGCCTCATGGCTTGTTGATCTTATGAGTGGCTATGAGTTTCTGGGTGTTTATTTCATCATCGGCAATGTACTAAGGTTTTCGAGCGAGGTTTTGTTTGATATGAGGTTTATTACCGGTACTATGTTTGTTTGAGCAGCTACTGTGATAAGAATTTATTTCCATGAGTATTCAATTATGTGGTATATCATGTAATGTTGTCTTGGGTTATGGTCATGACTTGATGCAGCTGGTTCAAACTTATACAATGGGTAGACGGAAGTTGGAATATGTCCATAATGTCAATTATGACTTGTGTGCAAAATTTGAGGTCAATCGGACTTGATTTGATAGGTTTCAACGTCGAATGTAGAAGTTAGAGGTTTTAAAGTTCATTAGGCTTGAATCAATGTGCAATTCATGTTTTTAGCATTGTTCTATGTGATTTAGGGACTCGACTAAGTTCGCATGATGTTTTTGGACTTGTTGGTATATTCGGACGGAGTCCCGGGGCCCCGGGTGTGATTCGGATTAAAATCGGAACAATTTGAGACTAGTGAAATCTGCTAAGTGCTGGGCTGTTCTGGTGTTTTCGCACCTACGGAGGATTTGACTGCAGGTGTAGGCTCGCATAAGCGAGATTTGAGTCGCAGATGCCGAGCTGGCCTTGCCCAGCAGTGGTCACAGGGGACAAACATTTTCCGCAGAAGCGCCTTCGCTTTATGGCAGGGGTACAGAAGCGCCAGTGGTCGCAGGTGCGGCCGCCTTCCTGCAGAAGCAGTCTCGCAGATGCGGGCCCTTATCCGCAAAAGCGGAAGACCTGGATTTGGGTGTTTTTCGCACCTGCGATGGCTTTTCCGCAGGTGTGGCATCACAGAAGTGATTCTTGGTCCGCAGATGTGGTTTGACTGGGTAGAAAAGGCCTAAGTTTGAGGGTTTGATTTCATTCTCCATTTTGGGACCTAGAGAGCTCGGATTGAGGTGAAATTTTGAGGGTTTTTCATAGGAAACATTTTTGTAAGGATTCTTGACTCATTTTTGATTAATCTTCACTAATCTATCATTTATTTCTTCATTTAACAGTGGATTTGGGTTGAAAAATTTGGGGGGAAATGGTGGAAATTCTTAGACCAATATTTTGGGTTTTGAAAGGCCAAATGAGGTCGTATTTGAGTAATTCTTGTATGGTTGGACTTGTTATCGAATGGGTGTTCGGATTTTGCAATTTTGATCGGGTTCCGAGACGTGGGCCCGGGTTGACTTTTTGGGGCGATATTTCAATTCTTTGCTAAAGTCGTAGATTTATTATTTAAATTAGTTTCTTATAGTTATATTTATAATATGTAAATATTTTTGCTAGATTCGAGCCGATCAGAGTTGGAAAATCGAGGTAAAGGCCCTCTTATTGATTGATTAAGCGAGATTTGAGGTAAGTGACTTGTCTAACCTTGTATGGGGGAAATTTCCCTTCGGATTTGGTACTGCTATGGTATTTGCAATATGTGAAGGTCGTGTACGCGAGGTGACGAGTGCGTACTCGAGCTAGATGATGAGAAACCCGATTTTTGCTAAATAGTTCCTTTTATTCCCTTAATTGAGTTACTCTAGCACGTATAGTCATCTTGTTTAGCCAAATGTCACATGTCTACGTGTCTTATCTCTTGCTTGTAATTTTTGCAACATGCTTAGTTGAATTACCCGCTTTCTTGATTTTGTATTTAGTCTTTAACTGTAGAATTCCTTGTTATAATTTCATTTTTCCATTGGTTATGTGTTTTATATTTACTTTTGGGACTATGAGGCGGTACCTCAAGAGTGCTCCTGTTGCATATTTACTATTGGGACTACGAGGTTGTACCTCAGGAGTGCCCTTGTTGCTTATTTACTATTGGAACTACGAGGCAGTACCTCGGGAGTGCCCCTGTTGCATATTACTTTTGGGACTACGAGGCAGTACCTCGGGAGCGTCCTGTTGCATATGTTATTTTGGGACTACAAGGCGGTACCTCGGGAGCGCCCCTGTCGTGTATTTACTTTTGGGACTACGAGGCAGTACCTCGGGAGAGCCCCTGTTTGTTACCTTTATTTGCTGTGTTGTTGTTGTTGTTGTTGTTGTTTCTTAGCTTGTAAGAATCTTGTTTTCCATCACGAGTTGTAGTTGTCTTCTTGAATCCTGTGTTGTTATCTTTCTGTAAATTTTCATTGTTCACTTCTCAGTCATTTTATTATATTATTATATCTTCTGCCTTGCTTCCTATTATTTCTAGTAGGGCCGTGACCTGACCTTGTCACTACTTTACCGAGGTTAGGCTTGGCACTTACTGGGTACCATTGTGGTGTACTCATATTACACTTCTACACATCTTTTAGTGCAGATCCAGGTACTGATTATCAGACTAGGTAGCAGTGAGCTAGCCCGTACGTGGAGACTTCAAGGTATATCTGCTAGCGTCCGCATATCTCGGAGTCCCCCTATATCTTTATTATATTGTTTTCCTCATTAGACTCTGATGTATAGAGATATTTAGTATTTTTCTCTTTGGAGATTGTGACTTATTTCTACTGGGTTTTGGTAGTTGTAACTATTCTGAATCGCAGTTCTTATTTATTTCAGATGTTGTGGTTGAGTTTCAGCTTTATATTTCGTTATTCTGCAAAATTGTTAGGCTTACCTAGTTTTAGAGACTAGGTGTCGTCACGACATCCTGCGGAGGGAAATTAGGATCGTGACACATTTATTCATTGTCACATGATAAGATCATGAGTAAAATCACGAAGGGTGATGCCGTGTCATTTCATTTTTACTTATGTCATCATTTCATGGTAAGGAAGAAAGTAAAAGCACAATGAGTGATGCCGTGCCATTTTTACATCATTGGTTTATTTGTCTTCATTGGCTGATGACTTATTTGACTATTACGTGATGTCATTCCTGCCGTAGTTATCGTATCTTCCCTTTTTCGCATGTCCCTTCCCAGTTGGTGCATTGTTAATCTTTGTTGTTGTTACTGTTTCGTGTACATATATATATATATATATACACACACACACATATATATATATATATATATATATATATATATATATATATATATATATATATATACTTGTATAGGTTTATTTACGTAATTATCCTGTCATAGCCTTGTCACTACCTCGTCGAGGTTAGGCTTGACACTTAGGGAGTTCATTGGTCGGTTGTATTCAAACTATACTTCTGCACTTCTTGTGCAGATTCTAGTATTGGTCCCAGTGGTGCGTGAGGTGCGTCAGCTCGGATCTTTGCTTACGGAGACTTGAGGTAGATCTGCTGGCGTCCAGAGATCTTGAAGTCCCCTTCCTCTTCCCTCTTTTTACTGTTAATTTTCTTTGAAACAGTTGTATTTTTCAGACTATGTGTTATAACCCGTAATTTCGTACGTTAGATTACTGCCGTAAGATAGTTTACATATAAGGGCCTAAGGACCCGAAAAATAGTTCAAAAAGTTAAGAAAAGAGCAAAAGGCGTCGCAAAGTTGGATATGCTACCGCAAAATCCACCTGCGAACCGCATATAGCATGTAATGCATCGCGAACTGAAGCAGATTTCTGGGCAGAAATCTATGTCAGAAATGCGGTCAGTATGCGACCGCATACTGAGAATGCAGACCGCAAAACTAACCTCCTTCGTCACATAATGAAACAGACTTCGGAGCTGAAACAAACGCCAGGAATGTGGCCAGAATGCGGTCGCATTGTTAAAAATGCGGACCGCAAATCTGACCTTCTGTGTCGCAGAGTGTAACAGATTTCTGGGCCAAGGTTCGCGTTCAGAATGCAAACCGCATGTTAATTATGCGACGAGAATGCTATCGCAAACCTGTAGGCGTCATACACGTGTGTCACTTATTCCCTGACCTATAAAAGGGGCCTAGATCAGCTCTTCATTTTTTCTAAAATCCAAACCAGCAGAACCCCCATGCGACCCCTTTCAAAAATTCCACACAAAGATTAACCAATTTCTCCCTCTTTCAAGTTCTAATTGGGGGAGAAATCTGAAGATTGAGGAATCAAGGAAAAGCCCCAACTGATTCTCTCTCTTTCAAGCCCTAATTAGGAGTGAGACCTAGAAGTTGAAGACCCATAGAATAAGGGCTGAGATATCCCACATGCAAGGTATGTTATTACTCCCTTTCATGCAATCTTTCTCTTGGGAATTCATGGTATGTTGTTTATGCATGTAAAGAACTCTTGGGATGGAGATTGAAAGCTATGAGTTCAAGTTAACTAGTGGTAATGGATTGGGCTATGGTTGTTTTGGGTTGATTGTCCAGCTGCATGTGTTATCACTATGTTTGTGAAGTTCTAAAGGAAGGAGGGTGTGGAGAAACACCATATAGAACTAAGGTTGTGACTAGTAACAACTATACCGGTTAAAGAAAAATGATAGAATCGTTTCTTCTCTTGTAGACTAAGGAAATTGTAACAATTGCGTAGCTTGAAGATTGGTGCAGTATATACCAGGTATGTAAGACTATACCGTTCTTTCTTTGCACGACTCCAATTATACAAATACAATCAATGTACGAGCCCTCAAAGATACTCTATCCTTAGAAGCTAGGAGTGCTTTTTATTGTTTCCCCTCTTATGGGAGGATTGATGTATTGTTAGCTCTTCGACCTTACGTCGCCATGAAAGCATGATTTATATGAGTTCCAGCATGCATTATCTATTTTATTACATCGAGCCGCGCTATAGTCGGCCGGGTGATGGCACCTATTGTGCGACTATATAAACACCGAGCCGCGTTATGGTCGGCCGGGCGATGGCACTTATTGTGCAACCACTGATCATTTGGGTATGATGATGATGAGGCCCACAGAGGCGTATGTATATGATGATTTTAAAGAGGATTTGTGTATATATATATATATATATGTATATGCATATGCACGACAGGCATGCCACGGTTAGTCGCCCTCAGAGGCATTCAGATGGTATAGGTTGTATGTTTCTTATCCTGATGCTTATTATTGTTCTTATATTATGTTTCCTGTCTTACATACTCAGTACATTATCCGTACTGACCTCCTCTATTTGTGGACGCTACATGTCGAGCTGCAGGTCCGGGCAGACAGATAAACGAGGCTCTCCCACCACAGTAGGCTATCCAGTTCATCGGATATTGGCGAGATCCATCTTTCGGACTTGCCACAGACTTGGTATGCATATTGTTATAGGCATTATGGGCATGTCGGGGCCCTGTTCCGACGTAAGTTGCATTATGTATGTTCTTGTAAAGGCTCATAGAAAAGTGTCAGTTTATGCATAGACAAGTGTTGGGTTGACTTATGTACAGTTGAATTGCCGTGTCGGCAAACGGATGTATTTGTTGTATAGTCTTGAATTGCAACCTTGTTAGCTATATTATGTATATAAGCATGTTCATATCATGGAATGATATTTCAGTTCATTACGATTATTGTACGAGATTGTATGTGTATTTCAAGCCTTATAGATAATAAGGAAAGTTAGATAAAGGATACGCCGGTGCCCGTTGAGTAGGGTCCGGTGCCGGTCGCGGCCCTCAGGCTCGGGTCATGAGAAACTTGGTATCAGAGCAGGTGTGTAGCGCGCCACATTTTATAATCAGGAGGCTGCCTGACATTTAGGAATGTTACCTTCTTTCTATATCTAGATCGTGCGTAAAGTTGAGTCGTAAGTGTTCATTTCTAATATTCGCCTTGTTTACCTACATCGATGACTTTGACTAGAAAGCAAACAAGTAATAGACGGCCTGATACAAACGCGGGTGAGGGTACCCGTCATGTGCCCCAAGTTAGAGAAGGCCAAAGTTAGCCTCAGAGTGAGATGCCTTCTCGGACCTCATCTACTCCTCCTTCTCCAGAGGATATTAGAAGCCATCCGGCATCTCCAGTTCCTTTATCTGGTACTACAAACCAGGATTTGCGAACTGCAGTACAACTGTTGACTAGCTTGGTAGCTTCTCAGGCTCAGAGGCAAAACACAGGTGTTGCTGATGAACCAGTTAGTACAGAGTTCGTGATTTTATTAATTTAGGCCCTCCAGTGTTTACCGGGTCTGATCCCAAGGAGGACCCGCAGACTTTCATTGATCAGATACACCGCACCCTGCGGGTTATGCATGCTAGTGACACGGAGGCAGTAGAGTTGGCTTCTTATCGGCTACGGGATTTAGCAGTCTTCTGGTATGATACTTGGGAAAGATCCAGGGGTCCAAATGCTCCCCCACCTGTGTGGAATGAATTTTCTGAGGCCTTTCTTCGTCATTACCTGCCGGTTGAGGTACGACGAGCCAGAGCTGATAAATTCCTGAACCTTAGACAAGGTAACATGAGTGTGCGGGAGTACATCATGCAGTTTGATTCTTTGGCAAGGTATGCTCCCAACATGGTGGCCGAGATGGGCGATAGGGTTCATCTGTTTGTGAACGGATTGGGACCACATCTAATAAATGAGTGCACAACAGCATCCTTGATAGAGGGAATGGATATTTCTCATATTCAGGCTTATGCCCAGACATTAGAGGATCGTAAGTGCCAGCAAAGAGCAGACAGGAAGCAGGATAGGGACCAGCATAAGAGGACGAGATTTGCAGGGTATTCTGGTGATTTCAGAAGCAGTGGCAGGCCCCAGTTTTTGAGGAGTTCGGCACCACCTAAAACTAGCGCTCCTCCACAGTTTCAAAGACCTCGATATGATCGACTTACCTATTCGAGTCCAGGACAGAGTTTGCGGGCATCAGGCTCGCAACATCACAGGGATACTAGTCAGACAAGGTCCTTAATACCTCGTTGTAATCAGTGTGGCAAGGGCCACCTTGGACCGTGCCGTCGAGGTTCTGATGCATGTTATTTTTGCGGACGACCTGGCCATAAGATGCGACATTGTCCTAGTAGAAGAGATGGTGGTATGGCTCAGCCGACTGGACCTGTGTCTGGTTCTTCCTCATCAATTCGACCTCTAGCACAGGGTTTTCAACAACTAGCAGGTTGTGGTAGAGGTGCATTGCCGAGTTCGAGTGGTATTCAGAATCGAATATATGCTCTAGCAGGTCGACAGGATCTCGGGTCATCTCCGGATGTCGTCACAGGTATATTATCGGTGCTTTCTTATGATGTATATGCATTGATTGATCCCGGATCCACATTATCATATGTTACACCCCTTGTGGCTGATAAGTTTGATGTCGAACCTGAATTAATAAGCAAACCCTTTGCGGTGTCTACTCCAATAGGAGATTCTGTGGTTGTCAAGGGAGTATATAGAGGTTGTACCGTGACGATTTGTAGTCGTCAAACCTCGGCAGATTTGTTTGAACTAGAAATGGTCGATTTGGATGTGATAATGTGAATGGATCGGTTGGCTTCATGTTATGCAAGTTTTGACTGTCATACGAAGATGGTTAGATTTCAATTTCCTGGTGGACCCATCCTTGAATGGAAGGGGAACATTGCTACGCTGAAAGGTAGGTTTATTTCCTACCTTAAGGCAAGAAAGATGATCTCTAAGGGTTATATCTACCATCTCGTTCGCGTTATGGATGCGGAGGCGAAATCGCCTATTCTACAATCAATCCCGGTGGTCAATGAATTTCCGGATGTTTTTCCAGATGAACTCCCAGGTCTTTCTCCTGACAGGGAAATTGAGTTTGGCACTGATGTGTTGCCTGATGCTCACCCGTCTTTCAACTCTTGCAATTCTTGTTTGTTCGGAAGAAAGACGGGTCGTTAAGGATTTGTATTGATTATCGACAGTTGAATAAAGTTATAAAAAAGAACAAATATCCACTTCCAAGGATTGACGACCTGTTTGACCAACTTCAGGGTACCAAATATGTTTCCAAGATTGACCTACGTTCAGGGTATTTTCAGTTGAGAGTCAAGGAGAAGGATATCCCAAAAACAACCTTTCGAACAAGATATGGGCATTTTGAGTTCCTAGTAATGTCGTTTGGGCTAACAAATGCCCCGGCAACTTTTATGGATCTCATGAATACTGTATTCAGGCCTTATCTTGATGTGTTCGTGGTTGTATTCATTGATGATATTCTAGTGTATTCCCGTTCAGAAGCATAACATATGGGTCACTTCCGGATTCTATTGCAGACCCTTCGGGAACACAAGTTATATGCAAAGCTCTCCAAATGTGATTTTTGGCTAAACTCAGTAGCATTCCTAGGCCATGTAATATTTGACGAGGGTATTAGTGTCGACACTCAAAAGATCGATGCAGTCAAGAATTGGCCGAGACCTACAACGCCATCAGAAGTCCGTAGCTGCTTGGGGCTAGCAAGATAGTATAGACGGTTTGTAGAAGGGTTTTCTTCTATATCGGCACCATTAACTAAGCTAACCCAGAAAGCTACCAAATTCCAATGGTCTGATGTTTGTGAACGGAGTTTTCAGGAGCTGAAGAATCGATTAACATCCGCTCCAGTTCTCACTCTTCCTGAAGGAACTGAAGGTTATGTGGCATATTGTGATGCCTCCGGCATAGGTTTGGGATGTGCATTGATGCAGCATGGGAAGGTGATTGCCTATGCTTCGAGACAATTAAAGAAGCATGAAAAGAATTATCCAACCCATGATTTGTAATTGGCTGCGGTAGTATATGCTTTAAAGATATGGCGACACTATCTATACGGTGTCCATGTTGATATCTACACAGATCACAAAAGTTTACAATACATCTTCAGTCAGAAAGAGTTAAATTTGAGACAACGATGTTGGCTCGAATTACTGAAGGACTACGATGTCGAAATATTGTATCATCCCGGTAAAGCCAATGTCATAGCAGATGCACTCAGCCGTAAATCAATGGGAAGCTTAGTACATATTGAAACAGGTAAATGGGGATTGACTAGAGAACTTCATCAACTAGCCAATATGAGAGTCAGATTATTAGACTCTGAGGACAGAAGTGTTACTGTGCATAATACCTCAGAATCATCTCTTGTAGCTGAGGTAAAAGCACGGCAATATGAAGATCCCACATTGGTACAATTGAGAGAGGGTATTCAGCAGGAAAAAATTTCAGCTTTTGAGATTGCAGGGGATGGAACATTGAGGTGCCAAGGCCGATTGTGTGTGCCTAATGTGGCCGGGTTGCGAGAGAAGATCATGAAGGAAATTCATCAGTCCCGATATTCCATCCATCCCAGTTCGACGAAGATGTATCATGATGTCAAGGAGCAGTATTGGTGGGATAGCATGAAGAAGTCTATTGCAGAATTTGTAGCCCAGTGTCCCTTTTGTCAACAGGTAAAGATAGAACATCAGAAACCCGGTGGGTTGCTTCAAGATACAGAGATTCCAACCTGGAAATGGGAGGTAATTAACATGGATTTCATTACTTGATTGCCTCGCTCTCATCATAAGTTTGACTCCATCTGGGTGATAGTTGACCGACTCACAAAATGTGCTCATTTTCTGCCAGTTAAGACAACTTATACAACTGAAGACTATGCAAGGCTGTATATTAAGGAGATTGTTAGACTTCATTGTGTGCCATTGTCCATTATATCAGACCGAGGATCTCAATTCACAGCTAACTTTTGGAGATCTTTCCAGAAAGGTTTGGGCACACAGGTGAATCTCAGCATGGCTTTTCATCCGCAGACTGATGGATAGGCTGAACGTACCATTCAGACGCTTGAAGACATGCTACGGGCATGTGTCTTGGATTTCAAAGGGAGTTGGGATGACCATCTTCCACTCATAGAGTTTGCCTATAACAATAGCTACCACTCCAGTATCAAGATGGCCCCATACGAGGCACTATACGGGAGGAGATGTAGATCACCAGTTGGATGGTTCGAAGTTGGTGAAACTAAGTTGTATGGGCCAGATCTGATCCACCAAGCCATTGAGAAAGTAAAAGTGATACAGGAATGATTGAAAACAGCGCAAAGCAGGCAAATGTCCTATTCTGATGTCTGACGCCGTTATTTAGAGTTTGAGGTTGGTGATTGGGTGCTCCTGAGAGTCTCACCAATGAAGGGTGTCATGCGCTTCTGGAAGAAAGGTAAACTGAGTCCAAGGTATATCGGTCCGTATAAAGTTCTTCGACGAATTGGACATGTTGCTTATGAGCTAGAATTGCCATCCGAATTGGAGCTTGTTCATCCGGTATTCCATGTGTCCATATTGAGAAAATGTATTGGAGATCCTTCGAGAGTCGTCCCCATCAAAGATGTACAAATTACAGAGGATCTATCATATGAAGAGGTACCAGTGGCTATACTAGACCGACAAGTCCGTAAGCTAGGAACAAAAGATGTAGCTTCCGTTAAGGTATTATGGAGGAACAGGAACGTGGAAGAAATGACATGGGAAGCAGAAGAGGAAATGTAGTCCAAATATCCTTATCTGTTCCAAAATAAAGATAAAGAGGGTGCTAGGGGAACACAGGAAGCATCCGAAGGTTAAACAGCCCAATGAGGTAAGTAATGACTAAAATACTCTTTCTTAATACAAATGATGATATGCAGATCATGTACATGTTTAGAAATTTGCGTACTCTTGTAAAGCTATACGTTAAGTTAAATCCCCGTACACTTTTACATTCGAGGACGAATGTTCCTAAGGGGGAGAAAATGTTATAACCCGTAATTTCGTACATTTAGTTACGCCGTAATATAGTTTACATATAAGGGCCCACGGACCCGGAAAATAGTTCAAAAAGTTAAGAAAAGAGCGAAAAGCATCGCAAAGTTGGAAATGCTACCGCAAAATCCACCTGCGAACCGCATATAGCACGTAATGCATCGCGAACTGAAGCAGATTTCTGGGCAGAAATCTATGTCAGAAATGCGGTCAGTATGCGACCGCATACTGCGAATGCGGACGGCAAAAATAACCTCCTTCATCGCATAATGAAACAAACTTTTGAGCTGAAACCAACGCCAGGAATGTGGCCAGAATGCGGTCGCATTGTTAAAAATGCAGACCGCAAATTTGACCTTCTGTGTCGCAGAGTGTAATAGATTTCTGGGCCAAGGTTTACGTCCAGAATGCGAACCGCATGTTAATTATGCGACGAGAATGCTATCGCAAACCTGTAGGCCTCAGACACGTGTGTCACTTATTCCCTGACCTATAAAAGGGGCCTAGATCAGTTCTTTCTTCATTTTTTTTAAAATCTAAACCAGCAGAACCCCCATGCGACCCCTTTCCAAAATTCCACATAAAGATTAACCAATTTCTCCCTCTTTCAATTTCTAATTGGGGGAGAAATCTGAAGATTGAGGAATCAAGGGAAAAGCCCCAACTGATTCTCTCTCTTTCAAGCCCTAATTAGGAGTGAAACCTAGAAGTTGAAGACCCAAGGAAGAAGGGCTGAGATATCCCACATGCAAGGTATGTTCTTACTCCCTTTCATGCAGTCTTTCTCTTGGGAATTCATGGTATGTTGTTTATGCATGTAAAGAACTCTTGGGATGGAGATTGAAAGCCATGAGTTTAAGTTAACTAGTGGTAATGGATTGGGCTATGGTTGTTTTGGGTTGATTGTCGAGCTGCATATGTTATCACTATGTTTGTGAAGTTCTAAAGGAAGGAGGGTGTGGAGAAACACCATATAGAACTAAGGTTGTGATTAGTAACAACTATACCGGTTAAAGAAAAATGATAGAATCGTTTCTTCTATTGTAGACTAAGGAAATTGTGACAATTGCGTAGCTTGAGGATTGGTGCAGTACATACCAGGTATGTAAGACTATACCTTTCTTTCTTCGCAAGACTCCAATTATACAAATACAATGAATGTATGAGCACTAAAAGATACTCTATCCTTAGAAGCTAGGAGTGCTTTTTATTGTTTCCCCTCTTATGGGAGGATTGATGTATTGTTAACTCTTCGACCTTACGTCGCCATGAAAGTATGATTTATATGATTTCCAGCATGCATTTTCTATTTTACTACACTGAGCCGCGCAATAGTCGGCCGGGCGATGGCACCTATTGTGCGACTATATAAACACCGAGCCGCGTTATGGTCGGCCGGGCGATGGCACTTATTGTGCAACCACTGATCGGTTGGGTATGATGATGATGAGGCCCACAGAGGCGTATGTATATGATGATTTTAAAGAGGATTTGTATATATATATATATGTATATATAAATGTATATGTATATGCATATGCACGACAGGCATGCCACAATTAGTCGCCCTTAGAGGCATTCAGATGGTATAGGTTGTATATTTCTTATCCTAATGGTTATTATTGTTCTTATATTATGTTTCCTGTCTTACGTACTCAGTACATTATCCGTACTGACGTCCTTTATTTGTGGATGCTGCATGTCGTGCTGCAGGTCCAGGCAGACAGATAGATGAGGCTCTCCCACCACAGTAGGCTATCCAGTTCAGCGGATATTGGTGAGATCCATCTTTCTTGCCACAGACTTGCTATGCATTTTGTTATAGGAATTATGGGCATGTCCGGGCCCTGTTCAGACCTAAGTTGCATTATGTATGTTCTTGTAGAGGCTCATAGACAAGTGTCAGTTTATGCATAGACAAGTGTTGGGTTGACTTATGTACAGTTGAATTGCCGTGTCGGCAAACGTATGTATTTGTTGTATTGTCTTGAATTGCAGCCTTGTTGGCCATATTATGTATATAAGCATGTTCATATCATGTAATGATATTTCAGTTCATTACGATTATTGTTCGAGATTGTATGTGTATGTCAAGCCTTATAGATAATAAGGAAAGTTAGATAAAGGGTACGCCGGTGCCCATTAAGTAGGGTCCGGTGCCGGTCGCGGCCCTCCGGCTCGGGTCGTGACATTATGTGTATCATCGATTTTGATTTTCAAGTGATTCTGAATTAGTTTGGAAGGATGAATTTCATGTTTGAAGATTTAAGTTTGAAGAGTTGACCAAGTTTGACTTTTTAGTATTTGACCTTGGATCAAAGTTTTGATGGTTCCGTTAGGTCCAGATGGTGATTTTTGACTTGGGCGTATGCCCGGATTCGCATTTGGATGTTTCTAAAAGGTTTCGGCACTATTTAGCGAAAGTTGGCAACTTGGAGGTTTGTAATGTTCATAAGTTTGACTGGGAGTTGACTTTGATGATATCGGGTTCGAATTGTTGTTTCGGGAGTTGGAATAGGTTCGTTGTGTCATTTGGAACATTTATGCAAAATTTGGATTCATTCTGTATTGGTTAGATTTGAATCGGACGCTTGGTTGAAAAAGTTAGAAGTTTATGAATATAAGAGATTGATCTTGATCGACGATTCATGGTATTGATGTTAATATGTGTGATTTGAGGCCTCGAGTAAGTCCGTAATATGTTTTGAGACTTGTTGGTATGTTTGGACGGGGTCCCGAGGGCTCGGGTGAGTTTCGGGGTGGTTTCAGACCATTTCTAGGCCATTTTGAGTTGTTGGTTTTTGGCTACAGGAGTGTGCATTACCATCGCGAACTTTAGGTCGCGTTGGCGATGAGTTAAATGAAATAAGGGCAACTATGAATCGCGTTCCCGGAGCATTCTTTGCATTCGCAAAGAAGAAATTCTACTCTCACTTACTCGACTTTGGAAGCTTATATCTTAAAATCTATAAGGAATTTGGAGATGATCCAAAAACGAAAGTTGTAGCCCTTTGGGTCTAGATTTCAGAATAACACCGTTTATCATTTTTGTTTCTGTACAAAAAGTTATGGCTAATATGCTACAGGCTGTATGGAAAAGTTCGGCAAGCGTGTTGGAATTTGTTTATCGCGATCTCGGGGGAATGTTCGCGATCGCGAAGTGTAAAAATTGAGCTGGAATATTTTTTGAATCGCGATCACAATGTTGGCGAGCGAACGAAGAGAGGGACCCCTAGCAATGCATTAAAATATCAAATTTCGGGATTTTGAGTTCATTTTAGTATATTTTGAGCTATGGAGCTCGGATTGAGGGTCCTTGTTTTTGGCATTTGGTTAATGATTGCAAAGGAGAAATTGAGGGGTTTTTGTCTAAAATTTCTCAAAGTGAATTTTTGAGTTTTGAACATCGATTCCGGGTCGGGTTTGAGCGAAACTAGTATGGTTGGTCTATGGCCCCGTAAATCTCGGCAAGGAATTTGAGGTTTTGTAGTGCCGAGGTAGGCTTACATGTTTGAGGATTGTAGAAACTAGTATGGTTGATGTAGCAACCTCGCCGCAGTACAGACTTTTTGGGTTGAAGAATGCACCGAGGAGTTGATGGAAATATTTGGCTGAAGAAGATGCTTTTGCAGTCAGGTTTGTGATCGCAGAACCATTTTGCGGGCCGCATAATCATCGTGGAGTTGAGCATAGAATTTGTTGAATTTTGAAGGTTATTTTGCGGTCCATTATGTGATCGCACAGTTATTTTGCGGTCCGCACATCCGTTGCAGATTTGGCATAAGGAATTTTGGAGAGTGATTCTGTGCTCCACTCTGCGGGTGCATAAATGGTCTGTGAACTGCAGACTCGTTGCAGACCGATCCAGACCAACCCAGTTCCTTGCATCTTTTTTGCAGTCAATTTTGCGGAATGCATATCTATTCTACGATCCATTCTGCGACCGCAGACCTGAGTCGGAGAGTACATTTTCCTATTTTTATAACCCGACCCCATTCTGATAAATAGCCTTAGGGGCTCATTTTGAAGCGAATATCGGATCATTTTAGAGAGAGGTAAGAGTATGTTAGAGCAAGAAGGAGGAAATCTAGCATTCTAATCACACATTCTTGCACTAATCTTCAAGAATCAAGGAAGCCATTCACTAGATTATCATCTATTCGGGTAAGTCCTACTCCTAAGCTTTCATGCAAGAGGTTATGAGTTCAAGTATATTGTGGGGTTGGAAATAGGCCATGCATGTGACAATAAGTTGTAGTATGTGGGGATAGTGAACCATTTTGGTTAGTTTCTCGTTTAAATTGGTTGAGGGAGGAAGGAGTTACCATTGTAAGCTTTGTAGTCTATTTAGCATACTAGGTGTTTGACAAAATTCATAAGAGAGTTACACCATGGGAATCCTTCTAATTATTATCCGATTTTCTCTATCTTCCTATAGATTGTTATTGCTAGGAGTGTTGGGACGTTGTAGTAACTTAAGGAAAGCTCAAGCAAGGTATGTTGGCTAAACCTCCCTCTTAGAATCGAATTCCATGATGTTCTCGTATGTTTCAGGTATGGTTGGCCCAAATTCCTAATTCTCATGTCCCGAGTTATTTCTTATATATTTGATTATTCCGAATAAGCTTGTGTTGAAAGTTATTTACTAAAAATGTGCACCAAATTCTCCTATCGTCTTGTGTTTTCTGTCGGGAATTTATCCTAGTGTGCCCAATATGTCGAGATAGTATGATTTCAAATCAGGTTTAAATTGCAAGCTGTTATGCCCTTTTGTGAAAGAAAACTAAATGCGCCTAAGAACGCTTTTGTTCATATTTATGCTTTAGGCCTTGATCACAAATGCTCTTTTTGATGATGATCTATAAATATGCTTAAAAGTGAAAGAACTGAGAGTGAGATATAAAACGTGGCCGTGGATGTTGTAACTAATGCACTTGATTTGAAGTCGTGTGTAAATCAAAAATCCCCATGCTCTTCTTTATTAGTATTTCCATTGTGATTTGAGTTCTTACGTACTCAAGAGTTGAAATTGTGTATTGCCTTTTGTGAAGAAGTATTTAGAAAGATACGGTGTTCACTCATTTATGATTTTTAACTCGTGTTGTGATTACAAGTCATTGTGCTCCATGCTTGGAAAAGAATCTAATGTGTTTAAAGCCTCCACTACTGATGAACTTAGAATTATGATTTCCAAAATATTCTATGTGTTGATGTTTGTGATGATGATGATCGTGGAAAGTCAAAGAATGAAAAATGTGGAATATGAAATACGGCCAACGTGTCATGAATGATGAATCATAAGTATGGCCAAGAGCCAAGAAAATAATAATGTTGTGAATGATTGAAAGCACTAAGGACGCTATTTATAGCGTGAAAGGTTATGAGGTATTTGTACTTTTGTTTCCCTTGTGTGAAAAACAAAATTGTTTTTGGGAGTATCGTAAGTCATTGAGGAATGTTAGGTCGAAATAACCTAACCCTGAAACTACACGTGCCGGTGTAGGAGTGAATTGTGATTGTACTCCTTTATTGGGATGAAATTTATGTGATGAGAATATTTCCCTTTATTGGGATGAGATGATTGCTAGAAAAGGGTGATGTCGATCCATACGGCATGGTGGTGAGACGGCCTAGTCGGTCGGGTCGTGCTCGGACGCCATGTCACACACGTGGTGATGATTGTTCTTGAGATTATGATTGAAACAATGATTGAGATTGAGATAATTATTATGATTGTGGTTGATGTCTTTGGGTGAGGCGGCCTAGCCGATCGGGCCGTGATCAGACTCCGTGTTAAAATCACGATGGTATATCGGAGCTAATGATCTCCAACCAAAAATATATATATTATATCCGTATTTTGAAAATTGTTACGTTTTAAACTTGGCATCAGAGCCTAAGGTTTAGAAGTGTCCTAGGATGTCTCGGAGCCGTGTATAATAGAGTCCTTCTTATCGGTGTGTTGTCGACCACATCTATAATTGGGAGGCTACTTGGACATTTAGGAATTTAACCCTTCTCTGATACTCCAGATCGTGCAATAGAGCTCAAGATAGGAAGCCAATTTCCTTGCCATGTCTCATTTTCCAGATGAGTAATCCACGAGTTCGAAACAGACAAGAGGGAATGAACTTGCCATTGAATTTGGGGGAGATTGCACGAGAGTTCGTTAGGAGAATGTGTCGAGCCGTGGAGGGATCGGAAGAACTTGTTGCTAAGGGAAGTGTCCTTGTTCCTATCAATGTCATTGCACCACTTGATCATATAGTGAGAGCACCTACGAAATGAAAGAGGGTTGTTGGTACCAGTGAGCCAAATTGTTTGATTTGTAAGAAGCGTCACTTGGGGAGATGTTAGATGTCTCTTGAAATATGTTATGGATGTGGAAAGAGGGGGCACAAGAAGAACAAATGCCCTAGGTTGGGTACACCCATCCTGGTCTACACGATATGCGGGAAGGAATATTTGGCGTCGTGTTGTGAGTATGCTCAGGAGTGTGTTAGGAGTGGTAGGCTTGGGAAATCCCAAAAGCCCATACAGCAAGCTAGTACAGAGATTGTTAATCCCGTCAAGGGGTCTTGGTGGAAGGATAAAGGGGATGCTTATGATGTATGCAAAAGGGGTAAATATCATGTCAGTGGGGCGAGTCAGTTTAGTGGAGCTCATCCTCGTTGCCTGAAGTGTAGGAGATGTCATTCGGGGGTATGATACTATGGTACTAATGTATGTTATTAATCCCGTCAAGGGGCATCAATTAAGGCACTGCCCAGTCAACCTAAAGTCACCAAGTAAGTCACTCCTTAGTACATCACCATGTATGAACAACGCATAATTCTCCTTGTTGTATATGCTCATCTATATTGAAGAGCCTACATAAATATGGTCTTAACAAGAAATTGAATCACAAAACATTGCATTTACCTACTCTTTGAACGAGACGCATTATTCATGAAGCCTTTTTTATCATAATTCTCTTATTTATAACCTCTTGAGGAATTGAGTTCTATAATTATTTCCTTGAATTGGGTTATAACCCTAGGTTAATACTTCCCACTTGCTTCCCTCAATTCTCAACAAAGGACTGTACCTGAGGAATTTCTTATAGAACCTTCTGATTCAAATGGATAACACCTGCTCACTTGTACTTGTGCACGCACTATCATAATCTTTATCTACAGGGTATCGAATCTAATGTAAGGCAGCGTACTGCCAAGACCTTTCTTGAGCCACTCTCTTTCTTTCACGTGACTCCTATGGTTTGAACAATGACTGTACTCCCTTTGTGAGCATTATCATAAACCCTTTTCACTGTCTAGTAACATAAGAGCATATCTCAGCACCTATCATATGTACACATGTCTATTGAAATGGTCACTTGTCCGCATAAAGTTTCTAGAAAATTTGGGATTTTACACAAGTTCGTCATAGGAAGATCTTATATCTGCCCACCTCAGTATGACTTTCAATCCACCTAGATAATACCTCAATAAGTAATTCACTTTGTTCCTAGTATTATAGTTGTCCATGACGTGGCTTGGTATTGCAGTTTGTGAATGATTATAGCAGAAACATGTCCAGCTCATAACAAATGTTAGTTTTCTCTTTACACCTCTACAACATGTATTAACTGTGTTCCTTAATTAGTGAATTTATTGTGCTAGTTTCCTGACATTTGTATGATAACCAAGAGAGATCACATCCTTCCATATGTCACTGCAACACTTCCTTTTTCATAAGGGTCCTTAATAGGCTCTCTGTCAAGACCGAATGCGCCTCTGGGTTATCATAGCATCATGTCTTCTCCTCATGTTTTCCCATCCTCCGATAGCATATGGGTACTTTCAAGTCATAAAAATCCATGGAGAACTCATTATGAATATTCGCAAAACCCTCCATGATTATTTCATAGTATCTCCCTAGGTTCAGTCACCTCTATAAACTCGGCTTCTAGAATCCTTTACTATGCCATTGTCATGTGCAAAGAGTTTACTATCCTTAGTATTATGCATGCCTTAATCCCAATATTAAGATGTCCTAGATACATGGTTTCACCCATGAAAGGTTGAAATTAGATGTTTCAAATTTTTGGGCCCTTATCATGAAAATATTTAGTTTGATGGTCAAGCCAATCGTATCTCTAGTCCTCTGGTCTAGGATCAACTATCAGGAGAGCGGTAAGCTACCAGAATAATAATAATCTCACAAGTGATCAGCCTCGTTTTCAACCTCGTGGGTTTGTGGCATAGATTCCTTGTGTCAGTTACTGTTGAGGGCATAATGCAACTTCATGTATTTTTGAAATCTCTATCATATTCATGGTGCAAGAATCTTCTTATCCTGAGCTAAACTGATTTTCCCTACACTCAAGGAGGCGACTGTTGTCACGTACTTGGCTATTTCTCTTTAAGGCTTACAATTGCCAAACAAGGCACATATAGAGTGAAACATCTGTTACTATCACTTTCATAACTCATCATCTTCCCAGAATAACTGATGCTAATGTTTTACCCTCCTGATCATGCCTCCCATATATCATATGTCTAAAATGATTCACTTGTTATACATTTTAGGATCATGTACACAGTTCACACATTATTAATGTGTACTAATAACTCTATGCCTCGTTTGTTGAATCGATGATGTCAGCACTATTGGTGGTCTCCCTCATGTCTCTTAGAATATAACCTCCTGAAATGCCCTGCTCAGCACCTTGGTGGATTCATGAAAAATTCTAGCTCAAACTCGAACCTCGTTGTTCCTTGTAGTAGATCTCTAGAGAGATATAGTTTCTCATATGTCAAATAAGAAGCATCACTCCATGATCGAACATATGGGGTAGGAACTACATGGTCATATTCATTCAGTCACATCGTAGTATAAGAAGGAGAGGGGGTTGAAGGGCACCAAGGGTCCACTTTGGGTGTTCATCATAGAGATTTAGAGTTGAAGAAAGTGAACGGGTTATTCTCCAGATTATCTCCATCAAGATATTATGTGAATTGTTAATAAAGATAAAGTAGTAGTGGTACACATTGGGCCTTATGGAATGTTGAGTGAAATAGGCCGAGCTATGCATAGGACGTCCCCGATCATTGCTCTCCATGCAGCCGATGCTTCATGTGTCTACAACAAAGAAGGTAGTTGGGAGTCCTTGTCTATCATTCTAGTGGAAGCTTTTGAAGGCGAAGTTAATGGGTAATTGGCTTATGAGAGGTACCTTATTGTCATCGTTGATTAGATAAGTCCGGAGGTTGAGATTGCCTCCATCAAGTGCTATGGCTAAGTTTGTGGGCCGAGGAGGTCGCCTCGATGGCCGAGAGTGTTGTGGAAAGTAAATATTCTCACTTATTTGTATAGCTAAATGATTGTGGTTCAAAAGGTAAAATTGTTAATGTAATGCCCTTAATGTTGTGATTGGTGTTATAACATATATTATGATGCTTTGTTGAGATATAGATGTGTTGTTAGGGAGGTTCCGATGTTACTCTAGCAGGTGGTTAGGCCCAATTACAGAGGAGACTCTGCTGAAATTTTTGAAAATTTTGGGAGTTAGTCAAATTTGGAGGATTGCGATGTGTGAAGGAAGAGATGAATTATGTTGGGTGATTTGGGCGTACTCTACTCCTTATTCGAAGAGGAATGATTCTAAGCAGGGGAGGATGTAAGGCCCCATAAATTTCGCCAAAGAATTTGAGGTTTTGTTGTGCCGAGGTAGGCTTACGTGTTTGAGAATTGTAGAAATTCTTTGCGGTGAGCTTGCTCGCCGCGGTACAGACATTTTTGGGTTGAAGAATGCGCCGAGGAGTTGATGGAAAGTTTTGGCTGAAGAAGACGATTCTGCAATCAGTTTCGCGACCGCAGAACCATTTCGCGGGCCGCATAATCATCACGTAGTTTAGTAGAGAATTTGTTGAATTTTGAAGGTTGTTCTGCGGTCCATTATGCGATCGCATAGTTGTTTTGCGGTCCGCACATCCGTCGCATATTTGTCATGAAGAATATTGGAGAGTGATTATACGATCCACTCTGCAGCCGCATAAGTGGTCTGCGGACCGCAGACCTTTCGCAGACCGGTCCAGACCAGCCCAGTTCGTGGCATCATTTTCGCGGTGCATTTTGTGGGCCGCATATCCTTTTTGCGGTCCATTCTGCGACCACATACCTGAGTTTGGAGGGTCCATTTTTCTATTTTTATAACTTGAATCCTATTTTGATAAATAGCCTTGGGGGCTCATTTTGAAGTGAATGTCTGATCATTTTAGAGAGAGGTAAGAGAATTTTAGAGAGAGAATGAGGAAATTTAGCATTCTAATCACATATTCTTGCACCAATCTTCAATAAAACAAGGAATCCAATCACTAGATTATCATTTATCCGGGTAAGTCCTACTCCCTAAGCTTTCATGCAAGAAATTATGAGTCTAAGTATATTGTGGGGTTGGAAATAGGCCATGCATTTGACAATAGGTTGTAGTATGTGGAGTTAATGAACCATTTGGTTAGTTTCTTGTTGAAATTGGTTGAGAGAGGAATGGGTTACCATTGTAAAGCTTTGTAGTCTATTTTGCATACTAGGTGTTTGAAAAAATCCCTAAGAGAGTTACACCATGGGAATCCTTCTAATTATTATCCGATCTTTGCTATCTTCCTACAGGTTGTTATTGCTAGGAGTGTTGGGATGTCGTAGTAACTTAAGAAAAGCTCAAGCAAGGTATGTTGGCCAAACTTCTCTCCTCGAATCGAATTCCCTTATTTTCCTGTAAGTTTCAAGTATGGTTGGTCCAAGTTCTTAATTCCTAGGTTCCGAGTTATTTCTTATATATTTGACTATTCCGAATAAGCTTATGTTGAAAGATATATACTAAAATATGCACCAAATTCTCCTATCGTCTTGTGTTTTCTGTCGGGAATTTATCCTAGTGTGCCCAATATGTCGAGATAGTATGATTTCAAATCAGGTTTAAATTGCAAGCTGTTATGCCCTTTTGTGAAAGAAAACTCAATGCGCCTAAGACCCTATTGTTCATATTTATGCTTAAGGCCTTGATCCCAACTGCTCTTTTTGATGATGATCTATAAATATGCTTAAAAGTGAAAGAACTGAGAGTGAGATATAAAACGTGGCCATGGTTGTTGTAACTAGTGCATTTGACTTGAAGTCGTGTGTAAATCGTAAATCACCATGCTCTCCTTTATAAATATTTCCAATGCGATTTGAGTTCATACGTACTCAATAGTTGAAATTGTGTATTGCCTTTTATGAAGAAGTATTTAAAAAGATACGGTGTTTCACTCATTTATGATTTTTAACTCGTGTTTGGATTACAAGTCATTGTGCTCCATGCTTTGGAAAGGGATCTAATGTGTTTAAAGCCTCCACTCCTGATGAACTTAAAATTATGATTTTCGAAATATTCTATGTGTTTATGTTTGTGATGATGATCATGTAAAGTCAAAGAATGAAAAATGTGGAATACGAAATACGGCTAACGTGCCATGAATGATGAATCATTAGTATGGCCAAGAAAGCCAAGGAAATAATGATGTTATGAATGGTTGAAAGTACTAATGAAGCTATTTATAGTGTGAAAGGTTATGAGGTGAACTTAAAATATAATTGTACTTTTGTTTCCCTTGCGTGAAAAATAAAAATATTTTTGGGAGTATCGTTAGTCACCGAGGAAGGGTAGGTTGAAATAACCTAACCCCAAAACTACACATGTCGGTGTAGGAGTTAATTCTGATTGTACCCCTTTATTGGGATGAGATTGATGTAATGAGGATATTCCTCTTTATTAGGATGATATTATTGCTAGAAAAGGGTGATGTCGATCCACACGACATTGCGGTGAGATGGCCTAGCCGGTAGGATCGTGATCTGATGCCATGCCGCACACGTGGTGGTGATTGTGCTTGAGATTCTGATTAAATCAATGATTGAGTTTGAGATAATGATTTTGATTATGGTTTATGTCTTTGGGTGAGACGGCCTAGCCGATCGGGCCGTGATCGGACTCCGTGCTAAAATCACGATGGTATATCGGTGCAAATGATCTCCCAACAAATAATATATATATTATATCCGTATTTTGAAAATTGTTATGTTTTAAATTTGGCATTTGTATATTGTTGATTGTTACTCGTTGTTTCCATTGTTTTTCCCCCTTCTTATATTGGCGTTCTATTTCGAAAGGGGACATTTAGCTTTACATACTAGTACTATTCCACATGTACTAACATCCTTTTTGTCGAGGGTGCTGCATCTTTAATGGATGCCGGTGGTTCATCAACGGGCGGTCTTGATACTCGATAGCAGTCACTCCCTATTCAGCAAGTTTTGACGAGCCCTACTCTATTCCGGGCTTTATGTCATTTAACCTTGTATATTGTGCTTTGAGGTATAGCCGGGGCCTTATCGCCAACACTTCCATTCTTCACTTCTGTCTTACTTAGAGGCTCCGTACACAGGTTATGGGTGGTGTTTGATGTTGGGAATGGAATTAGAAGTGTTGGTAATTGACACACCTATTTTTTATCATATCTATAAACTTGTAATATTTTGGAAATCGTAAATGAATATCCTTTGAGTAATGGAAAAGAATGTGAAATACTTGACTCTTCTCATGTTTATCACTTATATTGATTCTTATAATGTTAATGGGCAAGGTTGGGTAGTAGGCATCTAGCAGACTTGCTCGGCCGTGTTATCTCGGTTGAGCGTCGGTCATGCTTCCCAAGTTCGGGGCATGACAGTTGGGCTCGTAATTGAATGGGTTGTCGGATTTTATGAGTTTTGTCGGGTTATGAGGTGTGAACCTGTATTTGACTTTTTGGTTGACTATGGGCTTTTGATTAAAGATTCGACCTTTATCATTTGGAATTGTTTCCTTAGGCATTATTTAATGTATTTGAGTTTCGTTTGGCTACTTTTGAGTCGTTTAGAGGTCTGTACGCGCGGGATGGTATTCTTAGAGTATTGTTTGGATTGCTCGTATTGGATTCGGCTTTTTCGAGGTAAGTAACACTTCTAAACATGGTGCTAAGGGTATGAACCCCTGAATATGCATGTTAAGTGTTTGGTGTTGAGGTGACGCACATTCTAGGTGACGGGCGTATGGGCGTGTGCAGTGTGAATTATGACTCGATTGATTATGTGGTACTATGTCATGACCTAATGTTTTTTTCTATCTATGAAATTTCTACATGCTAGAGTAATTGAGCTGCGATCCATGTTAGAAACCATGTTTAGGCTATATGCTTATCCTATTGGGACCCATTGAGGTTATTTTTTCTGTTGAGTTATTTGATTAAATTGCAATTACATACTCAATCTTACTCATTCATTGCATATCATATCCCTGTCTTTGATATCATTGTCTCGCAGCATATTATCATTGTTTGGAGCAATTGACATGAGATTTTTTAGGCCAAGAGACTGGAGAGGTTAATGTCTGAGTGAGACCGAGGGCATGATTGTGAGGATGTTTATGGGATTGGGCTGCATGCCGTAACAGGCTTTATTGATTCAGGCCATGATTGGCTTATATTAGCTCTTGGGCACCAGTAGTGAGCACAGGTGCCTACTAAGTGTGAGTGTCGAATGCGAGTGTGAGTGCCAAGGATTGAGTGACTGTCAGGACTGAGTAACTGTTAGGACTGAGTGGTTGGGAGGACTGAGCGAATTGATACTCCAAGAGTAAGCATATGGTTTTATCACTGCGTTGCATTACAGTTGACATGCGTACATGGCATGTAGGCATGAGATGCATTTCCTCATGCGGTACGACATTGTGACATTCATGACTTCACATACACATTGACATGTAGGCATAGAGATGTACTTTCCATATGCCGTCTAATAATAAAAAATCACAGTTTTCACATTTACTCATATTTTGGTGATTTCGATGAAAGATTTGGGTTTTATTATTATACATGAAATGCATGCCTATTTTACGGAACTGTGAACGAGCTGAGCATTATATCTTTGAGTTATTACTTATAATGCTTTAGTTATATTGTTATGAGTTATTCCTCGCTGTTGGTGTTGGATTCTGGCATTTGTCCAAGCTCATCACTACATTCAACCTAAGGTTAGATTTGTTACTTATTGGATACATGGGGTCGGTTGTACTAATACTACACTTCTGCACCTTTCATGCAAATTTTGGACACTGATGTTGCTGTGTATGGTGGGAGCTGGCATTGAAGACGTACCTGCGTTCCAATTACAGCTGCCTCTTGTTCTTGGTAGCTTTAGATTTATAATTTTATTTATGTATGTTTAGAACAGATGATGTATTTATTTCATATTAGCTTTATCAACTATAAGTCTTAGAAACTCATGATTTGCACTACCAGTCCTTGGGTCTTTCTATAAAAGTTCAGTTATATTATCTTTATTCCTCTCAGTAAGTCTTTTTTGAATTGGATTGTTGCTAATTGGCTTACCTAGTAGGTTGGGTTAGTCATCACGACTGGTTGGATTTTGGGTCCTGACACACGCGGTGAGATAAGGTGGGCTAAAACGCCTGTAGCTATTTCGAAAAAAATAATTTTCAAAATCAAATGTAAGGCTCACATGGTGATATAAGAAAATATTGTGATTGAAATTGTGAAATGTGAATACGAGGCGGTACCTCGTTTTTTATTTTCATTATTGGTTGTAAATTAATAATTTTTCCACCGTTGGTCTTACTTGATGTTCTTTCCATTGTTAGCTTATGTATATCTTAACAGGTTTCTATGTCTAGTAGGTGTCTTGACCTGGCCTCGTCATTACTCTACCGAGGTTAGGCTTGATACTTACTAGGTATCATTGTGGTCTACTCATGCGATACTTCTGCACATTTTTGTGCAGATCCAGGTATTCTGATTATGTTGTTGAGAGTTGCGTCTGCATCGCGGGAAACTTCAACGTATACATGCTTGACGTTTGCAGGCCTCGGAGTCACCATCTAATTTCATTATGCTACTGTTAAATTTTAATTCAAAAAAGTATTGTGTTTAGAAATTCTAGTGTGTTCTAGTAGTGCTTATGAGTCCGTACTATTAGTTTTGGGAAAATGTATAACTATTGGCCGCTTGCAGCTATGTATGTCAATTAATGGTTTATGATAAATGAATAACTAGTTCAATTCTTTTATTAAATCATTATGTGTTACTTACCTAGTCTTAGAGACTAGGTGCCATCACGACATCCTAAGATGGAAAATTGGGGTCGTGACAGGATTGCTCGCAGATGCGGTTTGGTGGAAAAACATCATTTCCGCAGATGCGTACTCCATCTTGCAGATGCGAGCCCGTAAATGTGATACTGTTCCGTAGATGTGATTTCATTGGAATCATTTGCACTTCTTCAACTCTTTTTTGCTCTATTCCACTTCATTTGATTTCAGTTCTCTTCAAGACTCACTATACCTGAAATACTAGCAATGCTCACGATAATTTACCTCATCTTATAATCAGAGGATACAAAAACTAAACAAAAGATACTAAAATAAGTGGTAAAACGACCACTCATTAACACCCCCAACTTAAAGGTTTTGCTTGTCCTCAAGCAAATCAAAATCAAATACTCAATGAGGCTCTACAGTTTAAAACTAAATTAGCATCACTATCATTCCCAAATTACATTCTCTAATTAAGCACAAAATTTATGGCTTTGGTTGGTACTAATAATTAGGCTAGAAGCATGTGAACTTCAACCAAATAACTCCCTCATTTAAGAAAAATCTCAAGAATGCAATGGAGTTTCAAAATAATCAAGTGACAACCACCAAGCCTCAAGAAGTGACTCAAAAGCACTAGTCTACTATATATGCTCAATTGAATCAATTCAGAATTTACTAATGTCACCAATCCATCATAATTCATGTTCCCTCACAAGAAAGAAAGTCCCAAAATCACCATATTTACAACAACAAAACAAGGGACAAATGCACAAATAAACTCACTCTCAACAAAGAATTTCAAGTGTTAACAAATATCATGCCATAAGCTTGCCAATACTTTAATTTGCCGCCAATTTAATAGCATTTAGTTGGAGGTCCCATAAGGACTTTTTAAGCTTTAATGTAGGCTTAGGAAAGGGTAGGATAAGCATTTGGGATACAAGTAACTACACCCTCCTTGAACACTACTCACGTTTGTCTTTCTTTTTCCACTTTGCATATTTTTAAACCACAGAGCCCGTATTGACCTCTTGTTACCAACATTGAACCAACTTGAATTTCCTCTCTAATTTTCTCAAGACTCCCCCTTCCTTTAATATATATATATATAT
>MCJB01025048.1:5408-65645 GCA_002018475.1 Nicotiana obtusifolia | reverse complement strand
ATATATATATATATATATATATATATATATATATATATATATATATATATATATATTTCTTTTCCTTTTCTTTTGGAGCTTGAGTGTCTTCACATAACACAATTTCGAGGTATTTGCTTCTACGCACAATGTAGATCTTCACCATTTCCCAGTTGACACCAACACCCCCCAACTTAGGCTTTTAGCCTCATTCTTAATATTCAAGGAGGGACGAGTTCAAAAGAGGGAATTGTTTCACAAAAAGGGCAAACGTTTGTCATATGGTAGCCAAAGCAAAGGTTAAAGGATCAAATGGGTTAACTAGTGATAATATTTATGCAATGATACACTTGAAAGGCTAAACAGGCTTTTTCAAATTTCACAAAGAATGGCTAAGGTCATCCTTCCAACCAAACATATTTAAGATTAGATTTGAAAGACCAACCGAGCAAGTTCTAGATGATAAAAGTAAGCAGAAGAATGTTTTTAACAAAAAACTAACACATGGCACATGAACTAATCAAGATGAATCAATTTCACTTCTTAAAAAGAACAATTATAGCAATATCATGACAACTATTGGGCGAAGAATAACAAAATGAGCCAAAACGTTATCATAAAAATTACTTTACCCCATGCAGCTTACTTTTTCAATTTACAACACAAAATTTCGGATGATTATTGTCAATTCACAATTCACATGCAAAAGACTAGTTTATTTAGTACCAAACAATCCAAAAGTCTCCACATAACGAAACAAAAATATTCCTCGGGAAAGAACCGCGAGATAAAGAAGACCCAAGGAGATTTATTGAAGAATATATTACTACTATTGAAATCAAAATAGAATAAACTAAAAACTACTAAAGAAAAAATAATACCAAAAGCGACTAATACAAACATAAAATAAAAATTACTAAAGAAAAGTAAATAAAATAAAATAAGAAAACAAAAGCGACTAATCCGCAAATATATCACCAATCACAAACTAAGCCCAACAAGGGCACATGATCATCCATAATAGTAAAACTAGCCTAGCAAGGGCAAACAATATCCATACAAAAGCATAAACCCAGCAAGGGAACAAGTCAAGCATAGATGTACAAATAACGTATACTCCCTAAAAGTCACCCCTAACTAAAAATGATGCAGTGTCCTCACTGCATAATATTAAAATAAGTTAAGAGTAGTGTGAGGGTCTCCCTGAGGTCTACATCAGACTAGCAGACTGAGGGAAAAGGCTCATCACTGTTGTATAGAGCTCTAGGCATCATCATCACTAGTATCATTAGCATCATCATCATCATTCGATAAGAAAGAATACCCCTTACTATCGTCCTTGTCCTTGATAGGTATCTTCTTGTTCAGTTGCCCCCATTTGAAGATGGCCTTGATGCCTCTCCACAACTTTACCATGAACTTTCCCTTCTTCTTGTTCTTCTCTTTCTCCTTCTAGAAATCTTCCTGAAGATCGACATACACCTTGGCCATATTTCCATATGCTTCCTCGAGCCTGCTAACTGAGACTACTAACATCACATGAGACTCTTCCTATCTTTTTTGGGCCTCAGTGTAATGTCTTCATTTCATCTCTAGTGTAGTAGTCAGGCATAGACTTGGGGTGTGAGAGTCCACTAGGGAGCTTTGATATTAAGTCACGAATAGAAGCAATCTAGGAATTAAACATCCCAAATGGTCCCTCGGGCTGTGTAGATTTTGAATAGGACTCTGGACCGGAAACTATGGTGATTTTCCTCTTCTTACTCTTTACTGCACTACCCTGGCCCGTCACTCTCAACGGGTACAAGGGTTTGTCAGTTGGTAACTAACGATCGGTGCTACGCACATCATCATCTGCCACCAACACAACTCTGTGATAACCAAAGGAAACATTAAGGGACTGTCTTGCAGCAGGTACGCTTCAACTCCTAAAAATATAATAACCGACATTCACTGAAATATCGTCAAGTTTGCATGTGATCATCAGGACCCTAACATATGACACATCAGAGACATTGCCACAGGGTGAGACTCTGCTACCGAGGATGTAAAGCCACATCTTAGCCTTAGCTATGAAGTCGATGGGTTTTAAACCCTTCCTCTTGTTGGCCCACTTTGTTCACTTGTCTGAGGGATAAGTTTAATTGCTATCCACTCTCCGTTTGAGCATGAATCTTTTTCTCGCGCTGGCTCAACTTGATGGTTCAAAAGCCTAAAAATATCATTGATCTGCTCAAGTCCAAATCTCACTATTTTTCCCTTTATGGTGAGTTGTGGGTCGTTAAAGTTTGTACGCTTAAGGTTGGCGTAAAAGTCGTGAACCCATTCCTCATTGGCATCACATGGAGTAGGCATGAAACAAGTCCAACCAGTTGTCTATGGACGGCCAGAGAAATCTGGAAGCAGCTCAGCCAATTTATCCCCGGAGATCCCTTTTCAAATCGGACCTTCTTTGTAAGAAGGTTGTCATAGTATCGGCAGTGACAGCCGGCGGACATGAAGCGATTAGTGTCAAATTTATGTTCCATAGCCTCTTCTTCAATTCAAGGTCATGTGCCGCATTTTTGTTCATGCTTGGGTCCATTAAAAAAATTAAAACCAAGTTAGTCGGGCATTAGAATCATGATAAGAATTTAAAAACACATCAAATAGGCCAAAGAATCGAGCCAAATGGGCCCAACAAGCCATATTTGCAAAGCTACTGGAATTTCAAAATTATACCAGGCATCGCACTTGGGGAAAATTTACCGCAGGTGCGGCTCTGCATCTGTTAAAAAAGTTTCGCTTTGTAATTTTTTCACGATTCAGCCAATTTCGAAACTCTAGAACAAATAATTGCAGGTGAGGGCCATATCTGGGGCCTTTTCTTCGTAGAAGCGATTTTCACCGGATGTTCAAGGGCTCAGAAATTGGCAACTCTTTTTCATTCAAATCATGTTTTTAGCACAAAATTTATATTCAAGACTTCTAAATTTGTGCATTACATGGTTACACAACTTCATTACACATGATTTCAAATAACCACATAAATTTCTCTCTGACAATTTACAAAACATTTAGCAAGCATGGAAAATGTTTTGATTCTTTACACTAATCGGGTACTCAGACTTCCCCCTTTTAGTTGTTCAACAACACCAAGAACGCACCACTACAGTCAACCAATTTCCTTCACTCCTAAAACCAACATTAATTTAGAGGGCAAAAAAGGAGAGAAAAAAATGGAGAAGATATATATATATATATATATATATATATAAAGAGAGAGAGAGAGAGAGAGAGAGAGAGAGGAAGAGAATACTTGGTTGCCTGTGTGTGAGCAGTAGGATGTGAGGATTCGTTGTGAAAGAGATGAGAGGGTTTGGGTTGGGAGAAAAGAGTTATTTCAAAGAACCACATAAATTTCTCTCTGACAATTTACAAAACATTTAGCAAGCATGGAAAGTGTTTTGATTCTTTACACTAATCGGGTACTCAGACCTCCCCATTTTAGTTGTTCAACAACACCAAGAACGCACCACTACAGTCAACCAATTTCCTTCACTCCTAAAACCAACATTAATTTAGAGGGCAAAAAAGGAGAGAAAAAAATAATGGAGAAGATATATATATATATATATATACAGAGAGAGAGAGAGAGAGAGAGAGGAAGAGAATACTTGGTTGCCTGTGTGTGAGCATTAGGATGTGAGGATTCGTTGTGAAAGAGATGAGAGGGTTTGGGTTGGGAGAAAAGAGTTCAGACTATTACCTGCTGAAGGACATTTTGGATCTTTAAAGTTTACCCGACGAACTGCATCTACGGAATTTTGAGCGCTTCTGCGGTAGAACGATCGCTTCTGTGCAAAGTGTACATCTGTGACCACTTCTACGCTTCTGCATTCCCGCATTTGCGAGGATATTTTCGTAGATGCAGTTGCACCAGAAATCAGATAGGAAAAACTGGGCAGCCACTGTTTTGGCTTGTATCCAACACCTCAACCTGCTCAAATCAACTCCAAAAATTCAGAAATTTTTCATATTAGTCAAAAATAATATAATGAACTAGTCTAAAAGAAAATTAAAAAACTTCAAAATTTGAAAACGATGGGTTGTTTCCCACCAAGCGCTGCATTTAACGTCGTGGAACGATGTGATTCAACTTTACCACTTTTCACTTCACAAGGAGGATATGAATTGGGAACCTAACTTGGAATCAAGCTTGTAACCACAAGCGAGGGGGGACTGTAAGTAGATGATCAAGCCAAACGTCAAGTTCGTGATGTTGCAATTATTGGCTCTCTTTTGAGGAATGTCATTTTGCATTCCTGAGCTTTTAAATTACAAGATGTATGACTCTTGTCTTTCTTCTTTGCACTTCCATATGGATTCACATGGCTCAATTCCCATATCACCATAGAATTCCAAAGTTGATAAATGCTTGGAATGAAATATCAACTTCCCAACTTGCAACTTTTCGGAATTTTGACATCCCCTTTTCCTCCCCGGACTAGAGTTAATCTCAACCATCTTTTCCATTATGCCGGTTGAATCTAATTCTATTTTTTTTCTTCGTATCAGCAACAAGCATGAAATCAGTTGGCGGATATTCAATTCTTGATTCAAGCCCCAAACCATTTTGAAGACTATTTTCCAATATCTCCACTAGGGCTTTTTGCTCTTTGTTTCCTTCTTCAAGTAGGCACTACATCATGAGTTTGAACTCACTTTTTGCCCATGCTCATTTTCTTCCACTTGCAAAGTTCTTATAAACATCATAACCAAAAAGAGAATCATCATAGTGGATGTCCGGGAAGGGAAGGACAAACCAGCAGAATTGCCCAAATAGCCAATTTGACCACCACACCTATCACAAATACTCCACTCATATGTTTGAGATTGTACGCAAAATCCGCCCCCCGAAGAATTTAAAAAGATTTTGCCATGAGTGTAGTCCTCCAAAATAAAGATAAAGGTCATAAAAGTATGAACAACTACCATCCGACCTATTTTTTGTTATATGGTTCCATTTTCAGAAACTAACAAAATATAAAAGAAACAAACAAGAAAATGAACAAACTTAAAAAAAATAAATATATAAATATTCACAAGTTTGGACCAAAGCACATACGCTTACTTCTCAAACACCCTAAATGCACCAAATTGTTCCCCGGCGACGGTGCAATTTTGATGACGTCCAAATCTACTACCTAATTAGTAAGCCGACACGATCGCGTGCAATATAATACACCCAACTATCAGTCGAGGTCGAATCCCACAGAGAACAATATATAGGCGATTAAGAAAATAAGAGAATTATCGCTCATTATGCTAAGCCAAAGACTAATAAAGGTTTTGAGAAATATTTTGTCATGACCCAAAATTCATCTAGTTGTGATGGCATCTAACCTAACCCGCTAGGTAAGCCAAATGATAGACAACACAACTCAAATAGAATAACATGAATCAATAAATAAAACAACTGAGCTTTCTATACAAAAAATCCCAAGGATTAGTTGTACAAGTCATGAGCTTCTAAGACTTAGAATTTACAAAGCTGGTACGAAATAAATATATCATCTATTCGAAATATTCATAAACATATTTATAAATCTAAGGCTACCAAGAACAAGAGGCAGCTATATTCGGAACACATGTACATCTTCAATGCCAGCTCCCGCTATACACAGCAACATCAGCTCCAAAATATGCACGCAAGGTGTAGAAGTGTAGTATGAGTGCAACCGACCCCATTTACTCAATAAGTAACAAACCTAACTTTAGGTTGAAAGCAGTGACAAGCTCAGGAGAAGGTCAATGTTCAACACCAAGAACCAAAATTAACTCATGATGATAACGGGAAAAACAGACATGCTTTCCAGATATAACAGTCAAATCCAGATATTACAACTAAAAGTCAACAAATCCTGAGTTTATCGAAAGAACTGTATTTTCAATTCACAACGCCAGATAAATATTTTCTTTACCAATTAGCATGAGGAAAGTACATCTGTATGCCTACATGTCAATATACATGCCAAGTCATCAATTACCATATACTGTTTAGCATGAGGAATATACATTTCAATGCCTACATGTCAAGTGTACATGTCAAATCATAAATGTCACAATACCGTATAACATGAGAAAAGTGCATCTCTATGCCTACATGCCAAGTATGCATGTTAAATGAATGATTTCACGGTGATACTCCTAGGTATTCGCACTCTTAGAGCACTCAATTTGTCTGTCTCAAAATCCCACTCATCATAAACAATCACTCAGCACTGTACGGTACCTGTGCTCACTGCTAGTATGCCAGACTCCGAAAGGGCGGATCCTGCCCAAGCGCTAATATAATGTCCATATGGCCTACTACAACGTGTAGCCGGCTCCTATAATAATTGTCACGACCCGGATTTCCCACCCTCGGGCGTCGTGATGGCACCTACTAGTGAAAGCTAGGCAAGCCAGTCAACCGGACTAATTACCACGTTTCTATTTACAAATTCATTACATCGTTAAAACATCAACTAAAGAACAGCAGTAATTCAACAAGCGAAATAAACACAAAGTTAATACTTTACACAACTATCGCCGATAAACTATCCACAACGGTCTACCAAAGATCTGGTGTCACATGTTCACAGACTGTTTAAGAGTACTACAAATAAGGTCTGAAGAATATAACAAAATGCTATTTCTGGACTACATAGAAGAAACAGATACAAGAAATGGACAGGGGACTCCAAGATCGGCAGACGGCTACAGAACTACCTTGGGTCGCCTGAAAGTCAGGGGCTGGAAGCTTCCTACTGTTCGTAGCCTGCGGCACTGAAATATGCACAAAAGAGTGCAGAGTGTAGTATCAGCACAACCGACCCCATGTGCTGGTAAGTGCCTGGCCTAACCCCGGCGAGGTAGTGACGAGGCTAGGACCAGACTCCAGATAAACCTGTACAGTTATAAACATATATGTATCTACAGCAGATAATAGAAATACATAAACAATTTAAATGGGGGAAAGTAAACATACATATACAACCCACGGTCATGCGTGACACCAACATATAGACACTCGTCACCATGCCTATATGTTGTTCTCAACAAGAAGCAATTTTACAAACAAGACACAATTTCTAATCCCTCAAGCTAAGGTTAGAACAAACACTTACCTTGCTTTGCAATACTTCCTAGACTTCCAATGACTCTTTAAGCCCAACCTTTTTATAGGTGCTCACGAACTTTGTGGTGGACACAATTGGGCTAACGAGCTACAACTTGGTAGGGTGCCTTAACTCAGCTGAAATCTTGGTACAATTGGCAACAATTTGAGCTGGGTCTTGGGGTTAGAGAGTGGGGTTTGAAAAGGGAGTGGTTCTATGGTTGTTTTTCAACTTAAATTGGGGCCATTCCCGGCGAGTTACAGCTGGTTCTTGGTGAGTTTAAGTGGGGAAATTTGGGCTGGTAAATGGGAGGTTGATGACTATATTTTGGATATGTTTTCACGGATTTTGGCGTTGTTTCAAGGTGATTTTGGAGGTTGATTTGTTGGGGTTTGGGGGTGTTTTGGAGAGTTTTTTTCTAAGGTAATTGACGAAATAAGGGAGTTTTTGCATGTTAGGGTTCTTAGTTCCTATTTATAGTGGGTCAAAATCCGGAACAGAATAAAAGTTCAGGTGTCTAGAATGCGATCGCATTCTGGTCGCAAACTCAACATGCGGTCCGCACTTGGACCGCATTTCTGACATGGCATTTGGCCCAAAACTCTGCCTCATTCTGCGATCTCACTGTGGGATTTGCGGTCCGCATTTCTCACCGCATTTTTGACATAAAACTTGTCCAGTTCTCTGTTCCACCCTGCGACACAGGCAGCATGACTTGCAGTCCGCATTTCAGACAGCATTTCTGACACGAACCTTTGCCCAAAAATCTGTCCAAGTATGCGATGGCCGTGTAAGATATGCGGTCCGCATGTCTGAAATGTGACCGCATAACCTGCATTACTTACCTTTTCTTAATTATTAGATTCTTATACCTCATACCTCGCAGGAATGTTAAAATTGCATAATTACAAAGAGGGATTTTCTCTTAAAACAAGCCAAGTCTAAACAATTAGTATCTTATGTGTTTCTACAACACATCGGGCCGTTACATTCTCCCCCTCTAAGACAACCGTTCGTCCTCGAACGGGCAGGATAAAGAAGTACCTGAGTCGGGCAAAAGATGTGGATAACGGCTCCGTATATCGGACTCGGACTCCCAGGTTGATGCCTCAGGAGGCTGACCTCTCCACTGAACACGAACAGAAAGGAAACTCTTCGATCTCAGCTGACGGATTTGCCGGTCTAGAATGGCTACCAGTTCCTCCTCATAAGACAAGTCCATGTCCAGCTGAATGGTGCTGAAATCTGGTACATGAGTTGGGTCGCCGTGATATTTCCGGAGCATGGACACATGAAAAACCGGATGTACGGCTGATAAGCTTGGCGGGAATGCAAGTCTATAAGCCACCTCCCCCACTCGATCTAGAATTTCGAACGGACCAATGAACCTAGGGCTAAGCTTGCCCCTCTTCCCAAATATCATCACTCCTTTCATAGGAAACACCCGGAGTAATACCCGTTCACCAACCATAAAAGACATATCTCTTGCCTTATGATCCGCATAGCTCCTTTGCTTGGATTGAGCTGTACGGAGCCTTTCCTGAATGATTTTTACCTTGTTCAAGGCCTCCTGAACCAGATCTGTGCCTAACAACCGAGCCTCTCCCAGCTCAAACCACCCAACTGGAGTTCGACACCGCGTACCATATAATGCTTCATAAGGAGCCATCTGAATGCTCGACTGATAGCTGTTATTGTAGGCGAACTCTGCTAATGGCAAAAACTTGTCCCACGACCCTCCAAAGTCAATAACACAAGCTCGGAGCATATCCTCCAATATCTGAATAGTCCGCTCAGACTGTCCGTCCGTCTGAGGATGAAACGCTGTGCTTAACTCGACCTGGGTGCCCAACTCCCGCTGGACTGCCCTCCAGAAACGCGAAGTAAACTGCGTACCCCAGTCCGAAATAATAGATATTGGCACACCATGAAGGCGAACAATCTCCCGAATATAAATGTCGGCTAACCTCTCAGATGAATATGAGACTGCCACACAGATGAAATATGCTGACTTGGTCAGCCTGTCAACAATGACCTAAATTGCGTCGAACTTCTTCCGGGTCTGCGGAAGTCCAACAACGAAATCCATAGTGATCTGTTCCCACTTCCACTCGGGGAGTTCAATTCTCTGGAACAGTCCACCAGGTTGTTGATGCTCGCACTTGACCTGCTGGCAATTCAAACACCGAACCACGTACGCAACTATATCCTTCTTCATTCTACGCAACCAATAATGCTGTCGCAAATCCCGATACATCTTTGCGGCGCTCGCATGAATAGAATACCTGGAGCTATGGGCCTCCTTCAGAATCAATTCCCGAAGTCCCTCTACATTGGGCACACAAACTCGACCCTGTAATCTCAAAATTCCATCGTCACCTAAGGTGACCTGATTGGCACCTCCTCGCTGTACCGTGTCCCTAAGGACACACAAATGGGGATCATCAAACTGTCGATCACGTATTCGTTCCAACAATGAAGAGTGAGCGACCGTGTAAGCTAATACCCGATTAGGCTCAGAAATATCCTATCTCACAAATCGATTGGCCAACGTCTGAACGTCCAAAGCAAGTGGTCTCTCACCGACCGGAATATAAGCAAGGCTGCCCATACTGGCCGACTTCCTACTCAAGGCGTCGGCCACCACGTTGGCCTTTCTCGGGTGATATAAGATAGTGACATCATAGTCCTTTAACATCTCCAATCACCTCCTCTGCCTCAAGTTTAACTCCTTTTGCTTGAACAGGTACTGAAGGCTCTTATGATCCGTGAACACCTCACACGGCACACCATATAGGTAGTGCCTCCAAATCTTCAAGGCGTGAATTATGGTCGCCAATTCTAAATCATGCACCGAATAGTTTTTCTCATGAACCTTCAACTGCCTCGAAGCATAGGCAATGACCTTGCCCTCTTGCATTAACACTGCACCAAGCCCAATACGAGAGGCATCACAATAAACTGCGTAAGGCCCTGAGCCTGTGGGCAAGACTAACACTGGTGCCGTGGTCAGAGCTGTCTTGAGCTTTTGAAAGCTCGCCTCACACTCATTCGACCACCTGAACTGGGCACCTTTCTGGGTCAACTTGGTCATCGGGGCTGCAATAGATGAAAACCCCTCCACAAACCGACGATAGTATCCTGCCAATCCCAAGAAACTCCGGATCTCTGTAATTGACACCGGCCTAGGCCAGTTCTTGATTGCCTCAATCTTCTTCTGGTCGACCTGAATGCCCTTTGCCGATACAATATGACCCAAAAATGTAACCGAACTCAACAAGAATTCACATTTTGAAAACTTAGCATACAACCGACTATCCCTCAGAGTCTGAAGAACCACTCTGAGATGTTGCGCATGCTCCTCCTGGCCGCCGGAATATACCAGGATGTCGTCGATGAAAACTATCACGAACAAATCCAGGTAAGGTCTGAACACTCGGTTCATCAAGTCCATAAAAGCTGCTGGGGCATTAGTCAACCCAAATGACATAACCAAGAATTCATAATGCTCGTACCGAGTATGGAAAGCTGTCTTAGGGACATCGGACATCAAATCGATCTTTGAGAATACCCTGGCACTCTGGAGCTGATCAAATAAATCATCGATCCTCGGCAATGGATACTTATTCTTGATTGTAACCTTGTTCAATTGTCGGTAATCGATGCACATTCTCATTGACCCGTCCTTCTTTTTAACAAACAACACCAGCGCACCCCAAGGTGAAACACTGGGTCTAATAAAACCCTTCTCGAGCAAGTCCTGCAACTGCTCTTTCAATTCTTTTAACTCTGGCGGGGCCATGCGATACGGCGGAATAGAAATGGCTTGAGTTCCCGGAGCCACATCAATGCAAAAGTCAATATCCCTGTCGGGTGGCATCCCCGGTAGGTCGGATGGGAAAACCTCGGGAAACTCACAAACCACGGGCACAGACTCAATAGAGAGGACCTCAGCACTGGAATCACGAACGTGAGCCAGATAAGCCAAACACCCCTTCTCGACCATACGCCGAGCCTTCATATGAGAGATAATGCTACAAGTGGAATGACCAAGAGTCCCTTTCCACTCCAAACGGGGCATACCCGGTAAAGCTAAGGTCACAGTCTTGGCATGGCATTCCAGGATGGCGTGGTAAGGTGATAACCAGTCCATCCCCAATATGACATCAAAATCGACCATGTCTAAAAGCAATAAGTCCGCACGGGTCTCAAGACCCCCAATCACTACAACACAGGAACGATGGACTCGATCTACCACAATGGAATCACTCACCGGGGTAGACACATAAACAGGAACACTCAATGAGTCACTAGGCATGGCCAGATACGGTGCAAAATAAGAGGAGACATACGAGTAAGTAGACCTTGGATCAAATAGAGTCGAAGCATCGTTATCACAGACCAGAACCATACCTATAATCACTGCATCTGAAGCCTCTACCTCGAGCCGAGCAGGAAAAGCATAACATCGGGGCTGAGCCCCACCACCCCGAGCCACATCTCTAGGACGGCCTGCTGCTGGCTGGCCCCCACCTCTGCCGACCTGAGCTCCACCTCCAGTACCCCTACCTCTACCTCTAGCACCTCTGCCCCCACCTCTAGCTAGCTGGGTGGGCTGCGGAACATTTGGTGCCTGTGTCATAACACAAGAATCCTAGTGTGGAGAGTTGCTTAAAGCACGACGGCAATACCTAGCAATGTGCCTCGTGTCGCCACACATGTAACAAGCCCTAGGCTGCCAACTCTGGAAACTCTGTAGCGGTTATGCATTGATAGACTGCTGATCGATATACTGCATCTGAGAACCACGGTGACCTGAAGCACTGTGAGAAACCTGGAGAGCTGACTGAAAGGGCCTAGGAGGATGGCCTCTACCATATGAATCTCTGCTTCCAGAAGAAGTACCAATGAATCTGCCTGAATGACGGGGTCTCTTATCCGACCCATGACCACCTCCGTGTGACAGGACCACCTCGACTTTGTGAGCCACATTGACCACCTCCTGGAAGGAAATCTCACTACCAGTCTCTCTAGCCATCTGAAGGCGAATCGGCTGAATGAGACCGTCAATAAATCTTCTCACCCTCTCCCTCTCTGTAGGGAGTATAATGAGAGCATGCCGGGCCAAGTTGATGAACGTGGACTCATACTGGGTAACTATCATGGACCCCTATTGAAGGCGCTCAAACTGCCTCCGATAAGCCTCTCTCTGAGTGACGGGGAGAAACTTCTCCAGAAACAACTTCGTAAACTGATCCCAAGTCAAAGATGGCAAATCGGCTGGTCTAGTCAAGCAATAATCCCTCCACCAAGTCTTGGCGGATCCAGACAGGCGGAATGCCGCAAAATCTACCCCGTTGGTCTCAACAATACCCATATTCCTGAGGACCTCATGGCAGCTGTATAGGAAGTCCTGGGGATCCTCCGAAGAAGCACCGCTGAAGGTAGTAGTGAAGAGCTTGGTGAACCTATCCAGTCTCCACAAAGCATCGGTGGACATGGCCGCCCCATTGCCGGCATGAGCTACTGCTCCCGGCTGGACTACCACAGCTGGCTGAACCGCTGGAACCTAAGCTTGGGGAGCTACTTGCTCCGGGGTATGAATAGCAGGGGTCTGAGCCCCTTTTCCGGACTGAGGAGTGGCTGGTGCTGCAGGAAGTAAGCCTGCTAGTGTGACATTTTCCATGAGGCCCACCAACCGGACCAAAGCGTCCAGGAGAATTGGGAGGGCAATAAACCCCTCGGGGACCTGAGCTAGGCCCACCGGAGCTGCTGGGGTCGGAACCTCCTCGTCAAGATCATTCCGAGGTTCCGCCACTGGTGCTGTTGCAGGAGGCTGAGTCCTGCCCCTGCCTTGACCCCAAGCACGACCTCGGCCTTGCCCTCTGCCCCGCGTAGGAGCTGTTGCTAGGGGCTCGGGCTGCGGAACGGTAGATGAGGAAGCGCGTGTTCTTACCATCTGCGAAGGAACAGAGTAGGAATCCAATTAGAATTTGAGAAGCAAATCGCACGACAAGAATGAACAAATGTGAAATTTTTCCTAACTCTATAGCCTCTGGGGGATAAATAAAGACGTCTCCTTACCGATCCCTCAGACTCTACCGAGTTTGTTTGTGAACTGTGAGGCCTATGTAAACCTAGGGCTCTGATACCAACCTGTCACGACCCGGATTTCCCACCCTCGGGCGTCGTGATGGCGCCTACTAGTGAAAGCTAGGCAAGCCAGTCAATCGGACTAATTACCACGTTTCTATTTACGAATTCATTACATCGTTAAAACATCAACTAAAGAACAGCAGTAATTCAACAAGCGAAATAAACACAAAGTTAATACTTTACACAACTATCGCCAATAAACTATCCACAACGGTCTACCCAAGATCTGGTGTCACAGGTTAACAGACTATTTAAGAGTACTACAAACAGGGTCTGAAGAATATAACAAAATGTTGTTTCTGGACTACATAGAAGAAACAGATAAAAGAAATGGACAGGGGACTCCAAGATCGGCCGAAAACTGCAAAACTACCTTGGGTCGCCTGAAAGTCAGAGGCTGGAAGCTTCCTACTGTTCGTAGCCTGCGGCACTGAGATCTGCACAAAAGAGTGCAGAGTGTAGTATCAGCACAACCGACCCCATGTGCTGTTAAGTGCCTGGCCTAACCCCGGCGAGGTAGTGACGAGGCTAGGACCAGACTCCAGATAAACCTGCACAGTTATAAACATATATGTATCTACAGCAGATAATAAAAATACATAAACAATTTAAACGGGGGAAAGAAAACATACATCGGAATAGCAAACAAGTAAAGCAAAACAAATCATCAATGAGTAAGAAAGAAAACTGCAGTTCATCCTTTAGCACAAATGAAATGAAGTACAAGCCACCCTCACCTCTAGTAACCTCTTGTTGCAGGCGTGCAACCCGTTCCCACTTACAGTAACCTCTTGTGGCAGGCGTGCCACCCGCTCCCACTATCTCGTGGCTCGACGTGCCACCCGCTCCCACTTACATAATATCTCGTGGAAGGCGTGCCACCCGCTCCCACTTTCATAATATCTCGTGGCAGGCGTGCCACCCGCTCCCACTTTCATAATATCTCATGGCAGGCATGCCACCCGCTCCCACTTTCATCATCACAACAATCACAAGAAGTCCCGACAAGGGAACAAATCAACATAATAACTTCCCAGCAAGGGAACAAATAACAGCAAAAACAATCATCCTGGCTAGGGGGAAATTCAGCTATAACCAAACCAAACTTGACTCCTATTTAGCTCAATCAATGTCAGTACTCAATTACAGTCAAAATCCTACTACTAACCTCCCAACTCAATTATTGTTTCATTAACCCTAGACACGACTTTGCTAATGTGACATTGGACTCCTTAAACTTCTAACGGACTCCTAAAACACTACCCACAATTTGACACTGGACCCCTTTGACTCCTAACAATTCTTACTCAACTAGTCTAGTCAACCATCAACTTTATGCCAAATAGAAGAAGGCTAGAACCATGAACAAAGGAACAACTAAAATGAAGCAACCTTGTGGTAGGCGTACCACCCGCCCTCAATTCACAATGTCTTGTGGCAGGCGTGCCACCCGCTCCCACACGCAACACATCATACCACATCAAGGATAATATTCAACAATTCAAAACAATAGTCGCACAACGATTATCCATATACGACCCACCGGCATGCGTGACACCAACATATAGACACTCGTCAGCATGCCTATACGTTGTTCTCAACAAGGAGCAATTTAACAAACAAGACACGATTTCTAATCCCTCAAGCTAAGGTTAGAACAAACACTTACCTTGCTTTGAAATACTTCCTAGACTTCCAACGACTCTTTAAGCCCAACCTTTTTAATGGTGCTCACGAACTTTGTGGTGGACACAATTGGGCTAACGAGCTACAACTTGGTAGGGTGCTTTAACTCAGCTGAAATCTTGGTACAATTGGCAACGATTTGAGGTGGGTCTTGGGGTTAGAGAGTGGGGTTTGAAAAGGGAGTGGTTCTACGGTTGTTTTTCAGCTTAAATTGGGGCCATTCCAGGCGAGTTACAGCTGGTTCTTGGTGGGTTTAAGTGGGGAAAGTTGGGCTGGTAAATGGGAGGTTGATGACTATATTTTTGATATGTTTTCACGGATTTTGGGGTTGTTTCAAGGTGATTTTGGAGGTTGATTTGTTGTGGTTTGGGGGTATTTTGGAAAGTTTTTTTCTGAGGTAATTGACGAAATAAGGGGGTTTTTGCATGTTAGGGTTCCTAGTTCCTATTTATAGTGGGTCAAAATCCGGAACAAAATAAAAGTTCAGGTGTCTAGAATGCGATCGCATTCTGGTCGCAAACTCAACATGCGGTCCGCATTTGGACCGCATTTCTGACATGGCATTTGGCCCAAAACTCTGCCTCATTCTGCGATCTCACCGTGGGATTTGCGGTCCGCATTTCTCATCGCATTTTTGACATAAATCTTTTCTAGTTCTCTGTTCCACTCTACGACACAGGCAACTTGATTTGCGGTCCTCATTTCATACAGCATTTCTGACATGAACCTTTGCCCAGAAATATGTCCAAGTATGCGATGCCCGTGTAAGATATGCGGTCCGCATGTCTGAAATGCGACCGCATATCCTGCATTACTTACCTTTTTGAACTCTTTTCTTAATTATTAGATTCTTATACCTCATACCTCGCAAGAATATTAAAATTGCATAATTACAAAGAGGGATTTGCTCTTAAAACAAGCCAAGTCTAAACAATTAGTATCTTATGTGTTTCTACAACACATCGGGCCGTTACAATAATAAATAAGCCAATAAGGTATGCTGCGGCGTGCAGCTCGATCTCATAAATAAGCCAAGAAGGGCTACTGCGGCGTGCAACCTGATCCCATAAATATCACTCACAAACTGTCTCTCAAGCCCCAACTCAGTCATCAATCTCCCTAGTCTCTTGGGCTCACAAATCTCATACCACTCAGCCCAGAAACTCCACATATGGAAAAGTAATGATAACATGCGATGTAACAATTAATGATGAACAGAGTCTTAATTATGATATGCAAATGATGAATCATGATTGAGTGTATAATTACAGTGAAATCATATAACTCAAAACAACAGTAATAGTCTCTTTAGGTCTCGACCAATTAGCCACATAGCCGAAACATGTTTCTAACATAATTCACATCTCAGATGATCAAATAAGTAGGGAGAAAATGGATGTAACAAGATATAACAGCATAACAAGTCAGGTCATAGTCCAATAGTCAACTTGAATCATCATTACCCCGATGCACACCCACACACCCGTCCCCTAGCATATGCGTCACCCAATACATCTCGTATAGCATAGTTCCCAAGGATAAATACCCTCAAATCCAAGTTTAGATATGTTACTTACCTCGAACAAGCCAAATCCAATACCGAGCAAGCCAAACAATACTCTAGAAATGCCATCTCGCGCGTAACGACCTCTAAAAGGCTCGAAACTAGCCAAATCCAACTCAAATACATCAAATAATTCCTAAGGAAACAATCCGAAATGATAAAGGTTGAATCTTTAATCAATTACTCAAAGTCAACAAAAAATTCAAATCTGGGCCCACACCTCGAAACCCGCAAAGCTCACGAAATCGGATAACTCATTCAATTATGAGTCCAATCATACTAATTTCACTCAAATTCGACTCCTAATCGATGTTCAAAACTTAAACATTCACATTAGGAAAGTTTAGACAAAAACTCCAATTTCCCTTTGAAATTCATGATCCATACGCCAAAATCAAAGATAGATTCATGAAATAAAATCAAAACGGAATCAAAAATATTTACCCTAATCCATGTGGTGAAATTCCTATCCAAATCGCCCAAAATCGAGCTCCAAATCTCAAAACGTGATAAAAAGAACTAAAACCTTGATATTATATTCTTCTTGTCAGTCACTTCGCAAATGCAAACAAATTGTCGCACCTGCAACCTCCACTTATGCGGTAAAATACTCACACCTGCGAGAAAGCCTCAACCCAGCACTTGTCGCTTCTACGACGCATAATATGCTTTTGAGATTGCACTTCTGCTCTACATTTGACGCACCCGCTGTCATGCAGGTGCGTCTTCACTCCGCATCTGCGACCTTGTCGCCCATAGTCCATTTTCGCTTCTGCGATCAAAATGTCCACATATGCAGACATGCTTCAACGCCCAATCTTCCGCACCTGCGGACTCTTCTCCTATGCCACAACTTCCGCTTCTGCGACTCCTTTGCCGCTTCTGCGGCTCTTCACCTACGCCCAAAATTCCGCAGGTGCTGTCACACCAGGCATCAGAATTCTCGGCAATGCAAACAGGAATCTGAAATGGTCTGAATCAATCCAAACCACACCCGAGCCCCTCGGGACCCCATCCAGGTATACCAACTAGTTCCAAAACATTACACGGACCCACTTGAGACCTCAAATCACACATAACAACATTGAAACGACAAATTACACCTCAAATCAAAGAACTTTTGAACTTTCAACTTCCAAAACACATGTCGAACCGTATAAAATTATCCCGAAATGACCTCAAAATTTGTACACAAGTTTAAAATGACATAATGAAGCTATTCAAATTCCCGAAACCACAATCCGAACCCAATATCATCAAAGTCAACTCTCGGTCAAACCTATGAACTTTCCAAACCTTCAAATTGCCAACCTTCGCCAATTAAGGCCAATCCTCTAAGAGACATCCAAACGCAAATCCAGGCATATGCCGAAGTCCAAAATCACCATCCTCAAAACGACCGGTCGAATCGTTACATATTTATATCTAAATGCGACGATGTAAATTAACCTAGAAAGAGAGAAAGATTATCAATGACTACAAGCATGGAGTAAACGGTGAATTACACTCTAGTAGCGATCCAATATATTTTATGATTTTACATGTATGAGTTAGTTTATGTTAATTTGCCTCGGATAATAACTCTATATTAGCTTCTTCCGAGGACTAACAAGACTTCCTAATTTAATTATCCTTAAAAGAATTAACAGATTAAGTGCAACCAAATATAGCTACAAGTAGTTCTATTCTATCCCTAGGTAGAATCTATAAAATAAGGGTTAACTCCTCAAGTTCTTGTTAGTTAGTCTTTCCCAACCCTAAATTACCTTTTCTGAGATTAATTCGAAGTTAATGGGCGAGTCCTAGGGATAGCTAATCCCTATAGAACATTAAAGAACAAGAATAAAAGAAATAATTAACTCACTTCATAATTAATAAAAATCATTCAATACATAGGCACAGCAAGATATTTAATCCAAACTTTAATAATGAAAATTTTCATATGCAAGATTCAAGTATTGGATCAAATACTACTCACTTAGATATTCAATACAAATCAAGAAAATGAAAAAATGAGTAAAAATGGGTAAGAGAATCTCAACCAAAGACTTCAAATCTTCATCTCCCAAGTGTGCGTGCCAGAATTCTAGCTCCAACCTTGTATTTTTGTGCAAGGATATACCAAAGATAGCCAAATATGTTTTCCCAATGATCTAGGTCGTGTATTTTTGGATTTGGGATCAAAAAAATATGAAATGCCAATTCTGCCCAGGTCTGAAGCCCATTGACCGCACCTACAGAAGAATCATCGCAGGTGCGGCTCCCTAGAAGTGGAATTCCGCTCGCATATGCGATGTTGAGTGGGAACTTGAATAAGAAGTGGACTTTGAAGTGCATATTCGCATTCCTAAATGCACAAAGGTGATCGCAAAAGCGCCTTTGCCTATGCTGAGGGTTGCCTGCAGATACGGTTTCTCTGGAAACCAAGCATTTCTACAGATACAGACTCTATCTCGCAAATGCGATACTGTTTTGCAGATGCGATTTCATTGTAAACATTTGCACTCCTTCAGCTCTTTTTGCTCAATTCCACTTCATTTGATTTCAATTATCTTCAAGAATCATTGTACCTGAACTACTAGCAACGTGCACCATAAATTACCTCATCTTATAATTAGAGGATACAAAAACTAAAGAAAAGAGAGTAAAATAAGTGGTAAAATCACCACTCATCATTCTTAGATTGGATGGTTTTAGCCTAGCGAGTCTACGCTATTGGGTATAGATTTGGTTTGTTATGCTTTGGAGATGGTGAAATTGATTCAAGAGCAGCTTCATACAGCACAGTCCATGCAAAAGAGTTATCTGATAGGAAGCCTCGGGATGTGGCATTCATGTAGAATGAGAAGGTTCTTCTCCGAGTTTCGCCTATAAAGGGCATGATGAGATTTGGGAAGAAGGGAAAGTTGAGCCATCCGTATATTAGTCCTTTGGAAGTAGTGGAAAGCGTTGGGTGAGGTGGCCTACAGACATGTTTTGCCACCTAGCTTATCACGAGTTCATCCGGTGTTTCATGTTTTCATGCTTTGAAAGTACTATGATGATCTGTCTCATGTGTTGGATTTTAGCTCGGTGCAGTTGGAAAAGTATTTGACTTATAAGGAGGAGCCAGTGGCCATTTTGGATAGGCATGTTCGAAAGCTGAGGTCGAAGAATATTGCATTAGTGAAGGTTCAGTGGAGAGGTCAACTGGTCTAGGAGGCGACTTGGGAGACCGAGCATGATATGAAAAGTAGATATCCTCACTTTTTTAATATACAAGGTATAATTTAAACTCGTTTGAGGATGAATGTTTGTTTAAGAGGGGGAGAATGTAACGACTTGGCAAGTTGTTTTGTGTATTTGAGCCTCGTTCCTTTATTTGACGCTTCATGTTTGCTTGTTTATTGATTTATGACTTGCGGAGATGGTTGGCTTGATTTTGGGAAGGTTTTGGAGTGAATCAAAACTTAGTTCCATGGTTGGAAGCTTAAGTTATTAGAGTTTACCGAGGTTTGACTTTTGTGTAAACAAGCTCGGATTGGTGATTTAATGGTTCCAGTAGGTTCGTATGGTAATTTTGGACTTAGGTGTATTTCTAGATTTAGAATTGTCATTTCCTAGGTTAATTTGGCTCTAATTGTCGAAAGTTGGAATTTTGAAGGTTTGGAAAGTCTATAGGTTTGACCGAGAGTTGACTTTGAGACTATCGAGGTCGGATTGTTATTCCGGAAGTTGAAATAAGTTTTTTTTATGTCATTTGGGACTTGTGTGAAAAGTTTGGTTGCATTCCCTGTTGGTTTGATAGGAATCAAACGTTTAGTTGGAAGTTAGAAGCTTATGTACTTAAGAGAAGTTCAATTGATGGTTTGATCGTCGATTTATAGATGTGGTGATCGGGCATGTGTTTGGTGGCTTTGGGTAGGTCCGGGCAGTGTTGATGGACTTTTATGATATTATTGGATGAGGTCCCATGTGGCTCGAGTGAGTTTCTGCCCACCCGGAGATTGGTTGAATTGCTGATGACGATGGTGTCTGGTGTGCTTCGCGATTGTGGAGGCTTATTTCGGGCTGATGCATTTTTCTTCTTGGCGTTGGAAATTTTTGATTTGCTCTCGCAGGCTGGGGACCGCATTCGCGAAGGGTAAATTAAGGCAGTGTGAATTTTGTGCTTCCCGAACGCGAGGCAGTGGCCACCTTCATGAAGGGTACCACTAGGCAAACTTATAAGTTGTGTAATTTCGGGACATAGACCTAATATTTCATATTTTAAGCTCTAGACTTGGATAGGGGTAATTTTTGAAGAGGATTTCACATAAGGAAAGAGGGTAAGTGATTTCTACTTGATTTTAACATTATATTTTATTTCCCCATGGCTTATTATATATAGAATATGGGATAAAAAGAGAAATTTGGGGACTTTGACTATGATTTGGGAGAGTGAAAACTGGAGATTTGAACCCCGATTTAGAAACGAATTTGGATGAAACTTGTATATTTGGACTTGTTTCGAATGTGTAGTCGGGATTTTTGACTTTGGTCGGATTCTGAAAAGTGGGCCCAGGTTGACTTTTTGGTTGACTTTGTGCAATTTGATATTGGTTGAAGCTTTATTATTTGGAATCAATTTCTATAGTTGTGTTTGATGTTATTAAGTTTGTTTTGACTAGATTTGAGCCATTTGGAGGTTGATTCTCATGGGAAGGGATTTTTGAAGTACAGATTCACACGCTTTGAGGTAAGTAACTTGTCTAATCTTGGTTTGAGGGTAATTTTCCCGTTGGCTATGATATTTGAGGTATGTTGGGGGTGACGCACGTCCTAGGTAAAAGGCGTATATGCGTGCACCGGGGTAATACATGACCCGGGTAGACCATAGGCTCTTATGTACCTTATTTTGCTATCATGCTACTTTATTTCTGTATATTTCTTCACTTGTATGACTATGTGAGCTATTATTCGTATTAGAAATCATGTCTAGGATATGTGCTTGACTGCTTGAGACATGAAAAGGATATTCTTGCTATATTTGGTTATTGCCTTAATTGTACTCATACTCTCAGTCATGATGTAACATCAGCATATTATATCCTTGTCTCTGCGCATTCTTTATATCTTATCTCGCATGTTGTTTATGTTCTTATATATGTGACACGGTTTGAGCTTAGAATTGTGAGATGCGAACATTTGAGACTTAAGCGGTCGATGACTGATCTTGGGCCATAGAGCCAATTTGATACTGATAGTGAGGTGACGTGTATGCCAGCTCCTATATTAGGATGAATAATATTGATTAAGACGTGACGCGTGTGCTAGGCCCCATTAGGCTAAGTGATACTGATCGTTTGACTTAGATCTGATCAGCACTTGGGAAAGAACCCGCCCCTCCGGAGTCAAGTAATAACATGTGGGTTTAGGCACACAAGTCATATATATGCTTGGTGAGGGACTTGTGTCAGGCACCCGTACAATGTTGAGTGATGTTATGTGTGTTAATTGAAGGGCAATTATGACAGGCACTATACATGTGCTAAGATTTGATACTTGATGATTTAACTGCAATATTATTGATTCTGGCATGCATACTTGTCATGCAGGTACCAGGTTGTGTTTCTTCTCTCATGCTTATTTGATACTTGATATATCTATTTGATGTATTGAACTTGAAATCACTAATTTTTACTCTTGAAAAGCATGTTTAGTTTCTTCCTTACTGTGAAAAGGTTGAATTTATTATTACTTGAGCTTCTTTTCCTTTTGTCAATATTATACCGTAATTGTTGTTATTGATTATTGAAAATGAATATTGGACCTTGGCAAGATCTTCATTTCTTTCAGCCCGAGGTTAGGTTTATTACTTATTGATTATATGGGGTCGGTTGTACTCACACTACACTTTGCACTTCATATGCAGATCCAGGTGTTGTTGAGAGAGGTTATTGCTAGGGAGTGGCATTGGTCCAAGTTCTTACGATTTCCGGGTAGTTCTTGTTTCCGTTCGTAGGTCTTGAAGTCTGTTTTTCTCTTAGTTTATGTTATTGCTATTCTATCTTTCAAACAGTATTGTATTTTGAGATCAGACTTTGTATTTAAATTTTGTAGTGCTCATGTACTCGATCACACTAGATCATGGGATGGTTTTTGTTGTATTGTTGATATTGTCTTCAGTTGTTTATGATTATTTCACTGCTGGGACTATTAAACACTATTATTTAAGTTTGTTTCTATTTATCGATTGTTGGCCTCCCTAGCAAGCGGTGTTAGACGTTGTCACAGCTCCGGTGGGATTTTAGATCGTGACACTTAGATTGTCTTTGGTATGTGTTTCTATCTTTGCATACATACTCTCGCGCGCGCACACACATATAGACTTAGTATCCATGATCTACAACTTCCACTTCACCTCTGTCACGACTCAAAATCCAATTAGTCTTGATGACACCTAAACCCAATTTAACAATAATCCAGTTTCAAATTAGATTTATTGAGAAAATAATGATGAAATAGTTGAACCTTTATACAGTAACCCAAAGACTGGTAGTACAAATCATGAGCTTCAAAGATTTAGAGTTTTAAGAAACTGAACTGAAATAAATACGACATATGTTTGGATTGTACATGAACGGTATTCAAACCTAAAGATACCAAGGACAAGTGATAGCCATAACTAGAACAAGGATACATCTTCAATGCCAGCTCCCGCCATAAACAACAGCAACTCCAAGATCTACACGTAAGGTGCAGAAGTGTAGTATGAGTACAGCCAACCCCATGTACTCAATAAGCATCCTAAATAACCTCAGCGAGGTAAAAGAAGCAAGGACTATAGATGATACTCACTAACACCTGTGCAGTTCATAATTTCAACAAGTATAGAATAGATACATGATCAAAACAAGAAATCTCAGGTAAAACCACTTTGATGATAACAATTCTTTGTTTTAAAGTGTTCTGCTCAGTCAACAATCTGGCATATAAGGAAGATATGCAAATGAAATCAGGTAAAGAGTCGAGGAAATTTCAAGTAAAAATGAAAAGCAATAACCAAATATCAGTCTGTTGCAGCACGCAACCCGATCCAATAACAGTAACCAGCCCTCCCAGAGCTTACATCAACCAAAAACTCGTCGGTTTCTCATAATCTGCGTTAATACCATCAATAGAGAAACATGAGAGGGTGGCCATAGGGGGATGGATCCGTGTCCACATGCTGCACGGACAACTCACGTGCTAATAATATCAACTATAGAGACAACTCACATGCTACACGGACAACTCACGTGCTATAATATTAATATCTAGATCCACATGGACAACTCACGTGCCAATAATTATAGATCCGCTCGGCATGGTCACACGCCTAACAACACAATCCGCCCGGCGTGGTCACAAGCACAATATCATTATCCACCCAGCATGGTCACATTCATAATAACACAATCTGCCTGGCGTGGTCACAAGCATCCAGTCCAATCATATCAAACATGAGTAAATAAACAAGAATACATGTATGTGATGAATGAATAACAAATCTCATGCTCCTGGACTGGTATAAATGACATGCTAAAGTGTAGGCATGTGCAAAGTGTGCTATCATAGCTCAAATCGGCAATTTCATCCATAGAATAGCAATTATCAAGTTTATTCAGGAATTAAACCTCTATGTAGCCTCAAATACGGCTCAAATAGTTCACCCAATGTTACAAATATGAGAAACATCACAGCTTAAAGCTTAACAGTCAATTCTAGTCTTAACATAGCCTATATGTAACCCGAGTATGGATAAATACCCCTAGTGTGAGCCCATGGGTTCAAACCCCACTTATGACTATATCCATAGCACATAGCTATCACAAATAATTCAGGCAACTAGTGCCTCGACCAAATTTAAATAAGATACTTTCTTCAAACAAGCTAAGAAAAATACCGAGCAAGCCAAATGACACTCTTGAAATGCCATCCCGCTCGTATCCAGCTCTGAATGGCTCGAAACTAGCCAAAAGCAACTCAAAAACATCAAATAATGCCAAACGAAACAATCCCAAATGATAAAGGTCGAATCTTTACACTTTTACTCAAAATAAACCAAAAAGTCAAACTTGGGCATGCACCTCGGAATCCGATAAAACTTACAAAATCTAACAACCCATTTAATTATGAGTCCAACCATAATAGTTTCACTCAAAACTATGAATTCATGTTCAAAACTCAAAAATTCATTTTATGAAAGTTTAGACAAAACCCCCAAATTTCACTTTGGAATCATCAATCAAATGCCAAAAACGAAAATGGATTCATGAATTATAACCAAAACCGAGTATAGAACACTTACCCCAATCCATGTGATAAAAATTGCCTCCAAACTCGCCCAAATTCGAGCTCCCCAACTCAAAATATGACCAAATCAACAAACCCTCGATATTATATGATTCTGTCCAATTGTTCTGCCTCATTTCTTGTGCCAAATGATCATGAAACTCGCTTTTGATGCCTCCAATGGATTCCTCGTGAAATTCCAGTCAAGTTAGGCTATTGAATCACTCCATTTGACCTTATAACGAAGGAGATATGTTGGTCTCAATATTTGGAAATAGTGCAGATTTTTGAATACGAATTCAGTGGCAATTTCGTAAATTATCTAAAAAAAATCTAGCAACCCAATTCATAGTAAAATGACCACAAATTCCTCATACGATTGATGATTTCACTTGCTAGGGTTCCAAAATTATGATATGGATCTAATGATTCAGTCAAAACAGAAATTGGAGCTAATTTGCTTAATGTGGTACCATTTATGCTTGAAGTAACGACGTCGAAACATCAACAATGAGCGCAACACAACCCAAACGTATTCGAAACTCACCCGAGCCCATCGGGACCCCGTCCGGACATACCCAAAAGGCCCATAATATAACACGGACTTACTCGAGGCCTCAAATCACACATAACAACATCAAAATCACGACTCACACTTCAAATCGAACTTAATGAACTTTTGAACTTTCAACTTCCAAAACTCATGCCAAACCATATCAAATCAACTCAAAATGACCTCAAATTTTGCATACAATTCCCAAATGGCATAACAAAGCTATTCCAATTCCCGAAACGACAATCCGAACCCGATATCATCAAAGTAAACCTTTGGTCAAACTTATGAACATTCCAAACCTTCAAATTGCCTATTTTTGCCAATTAGTGCCAAAATCTTCTAAAAACATCCAAAAGCGAATCTTGACATATGCCCAATTCCAAAATCACCATACAGACCAAACAAAACCATCAAAACTCCTATCCGAGGTCAAATACTCAAAAGTCAAACTTGGTCAAGTCTTCCAACTTAAAGCTTCCTAGTTGAGATTCATTCTTCCAAATCAATTCTGAATCACCTGAAAACCGAAACCGATGATTCATGCAAGTCATAATACATCATACCAAATTACTCAAGACTTCAAATAGCTGACCGAAATGCAAATGCTCAAAACGACGTGTCTGGTCATTACATTCTCCCCCATTTAAACATGTGTCCGTCCTCGAACGTGCCCAGAGTAATTTCAAAGCCATCAAATCGCCGTGTAACCTTACCATGCATATACCCGGGGGTGATCCCACGTCACCCCAATCCATGTAAGCCTGACAACACAACCTTACTAAAGATCATTACTTTAACCTTAGTCCGTATGCCTTAGAACCTAATTTCAACATCTAGAATTCCTTACAAGACCCCAATCTCGCATCTGCACACTGTATAAGTCTGAACAAGTTGTATCAAGCCATAACCATGTCCCAAGATGTAATCACATGATATACCACATAACTCGTACAAGTTGTAGCAATGATTTCGATCATAGTAGCTGCTAAAAAACAAATCTGATACCAGTAACAAACCTCATATAAAGAAAACCTCATTCTAAAACCTCCGTACACTGCCGATGATGAAAGAAACCCATAGAAAATCATAACCACTCATCAAATCAACAAGTCATGGAGCTCTCTCGCATCCGACAAGAACTATAGCCAATTTCTAAGCCGATCAGTGACATTATCCTTCCAAATATACCACAACCAAATCCGATAGCACTCATTCTACGTCCAACGACCTCATCTCATCAAACACAGCCACTCTACTAACATGCCACACCAATACAACCTTAAGCATAAACCGTGCAATCTGTGCACCAACACGCAACAATTCAAATGCACCTAAAAATGGAAAATGACTCAAATAAGAGAACCGTCCCGCAAGCTCAACAAGCACCACCATAACCGCAATGCTACGAACCCATCATACATAGTAGAACCAAGACACATGAATCTAACACAAAGGATCATATCCCAACATAGCCCCGATGCAGTGCGTAACCCATCCAAACACCGGTCCAGATGAAATACCTCAAGCCACTATGCTCAAAATCAACAACTGCACGCAATTCGACATCAAATACACGAAGTGCATGACCATAATCATGGAGAAGTAAATAACACAATATACCACAGCCCTGAGATAACATAACCAAGTCGCAATCAACCATTCAACACCCCAATAACCATCTCACTCAAATTCTGCTACAAGGCCCAAACAGAACCGCATTCGGTGTGCATATAACTAACAAACCGCAACCTCTCGTAGCATAGAAGAGTAGCACATAGAACATATCAGAACACGAACAAGTTCAACTCTAATCGAATGACACACCTTTCAACAATACTGGTGCTGAGTAAACCAATCCGACCCGATGTAGAATGCACATTTTCATGGGCCTACCAATGGGCCACCAAATTAACTCCAGTCATCCCCAAAAGGATAAATGACCCTCCACAAGTGCACAATGACCTAACCATAGCACGTACTACCATCTACCTAACTTTGGCCACATCTTCACAGTCTGCAACCCCGAAAGAATCTTCTTGTAAGAACTCCTAGTTTCAATATCAATAGAACACATGAATCACCAGAGCCGATCCTAACTCCACCACTCGAATGGCTAACACATCTCTCATACATAATCACCCCCACGAGAAATACTTCTGTAATTCTTTCATGACACATAGTAAAATCTTTACCTCAGTAGCCGACCAACCAGGCGAGTACCGCAATACTAATGAAGCATCCGTAAGTAAAACACAGTGCGCATTCTGAAATGTGCACCCTTCTCAGGCAATATCAAGTAGTAATAACATTCATCTAGTCATCTAAAAAGGTCCATGTTGTCTAAGAATTCACGAATTCTCCTTCAAAACTGAACTGTGACCTTGCACATGCAAATATCAATCCCACACAACACACCGCATCTATCATGCCATCATATTAAAAGCACGAGAATCTCATAATCAACTCTGAGTCACAAACAGAATACACAGTCAATCAGTCAGGAACCTTCCACTTGATCCCATCCAGGAGAAAAATCATCACACACCACATACCCCTGAAACTCGTAGATAAATTCATCTCAACTTATGGCAGAAATCGCCGAGAACACTTCGAAACCTATTTGCACATAACCAAGCCATCAGAACTGAATCTCTCTAACTCAACCAAGCCACGCAGGTCGCCAAACCCAAGAGTATTGCCAAAAAACACCTGTAGAGACTCACCAAATCATAAGTACCCAAAGAAATAATCGTATCCATTACTGTGCTGATCCAACCTACTAACACGTTGTCCTATTTCTCCGAGTTCCTTCCGAATTACCCTCAAGGTGACACATCTCCTTGCCTAAACACCACGATCCTTACCCAAAGCTCACCACAAGAGATCCTAGCATAAAAAAGCACACCGCCCTAAGGCCCATAAGCTATTGTATTCCCTCTTAAGCACCCCAAAAATACCACAACTGAGACACCTACACTGAAGAGACCTTCTATGAATATAAAGTCATTTCCTTCACCCACTTGATATTGAAATATAGAATCCATAATGATATAGAAATATTGTGAGTCTCGACACCATCCAATGTAAATCTCTGATTCTAGCCATATACAAATCCAAAAAAAATCTTAATTGCCACATGTAAACCTTGAATCCATTAGAACCTTCTCGAGAGTCATCCACTCTGCTCAAATTTGAATCGCACTGCCCAAATGGGCCGAACGACCTATGCCCCATTAGAACGAAAACACCCAAAGAAATAACCCCACCTTAACACAATCGGACAAATTCCTACTCCATGACACTACATCCTTCACGAATAACAAATCAATCATTCCATGATTCCTATATACCCATAAAGTGTAATACACCATGCATCCAGAAATTGCTTTGCTTAAGTCATCTTCAAAACCAGCCTCTACAAGTCATAATCGATCCACAAGTATGCCTCAGACCGCATCCAATACAACACATACCCATGCAATTAAATTGTCGATAGCAGACTCCCCCACTTGGATAAAAGCCAAAGGTCAATACACTCGATAAATCACAATGCCCATACTCTATTACTTCCATAATACCGCAATGAAATTCAACTGAATCCTTCATAAGCTCATGTAATACAAACCATATAATACCTTAAATCATCTGTTAAGCTCGCATTCATCCTCGTGATAGTGAAGTCGACTTTCTCAACCAATCCAAACTCAAATCACAACACCTATAACCCAGTAGTGGAAAAGAAAGCCTCCACATAACATTATAAGGATCACACCTTCGGAGACCACCCCACAGGAGATAACCCACCTGCTTAGCCTCAATTGGCATCTCTCTATACCCTTTCACAGCCACAACTACTACGCAATCACTTAATCTTCTTGAGTCTGAACTCATCAACAAGACATGAAAATCTACTTCGTTCCACAAATGAAATAACACGAAAGAATATCTCAAAAGCCTTCATAACTCAAGACTATATGACACATCCACAGAAATCGAGCATCGAATAGTCCTTTTCACATCTCAAGCAACCTCTACCCCTCAAATTCAAACTATCTGAACACATCCTGCAGTCACATTCTACTCATCATATAGCCATCCAACCACTCACCGAGCCATCAGTCCCACTCATAGGGACACCACAAGACATAAAAGTCCAAAAGCACATGCTCACACAACTAAAACACTGAGCCTAAGCTACGGTTAAAACCTGGCCTCAAGTCCTCTAGACTAGCCCGTCACCAAAACATAGAAAACACATCTCGCACCTTGTCCATGGAATCCATAAACCGTCGATGCACAGTTGATACTGAACGCTCACAAGCGCATACGAGTGCGTGGAAGGAATTCAATAAGATACACTTCAAGCTTAATCAATACCGTACGATAAGGAAAGAAAGATAGGAATTTTGTCCTAAATGCCCTGTAGCCTCTCGAAGATAGGTATGGACGTCATCATACCGATCTGCAAGACTCTACTAGACACTTGCTCATGACTCGTAAAACCTATGAACCTAGAGCTCTGATACCAACTTGTCACGACCCAAAAACCAATTAGTCGTGATGAGACCTAACCAACCTGCTAGGTAATCCAATTTAACAATAATCCAATTTCAAATGAGATTTATTGAGAAAATAATAATGAAATAGCTGAACTTTTATACAACAACCCAAGGACTGGTAGTACAAATCATGAGCTTCTAAGATTTAGAGTATTACAAAAACTAAACTAAAATAATTACCACATATGTTTATATTGTACATGAAAAGTATCAAATCTAAAGCTACCAAGGACGAGTGATAGCCATAACTGGAATGCGAGTACATCTTCAATGCCAGCTCCCGCCATATACAGCAGTAACAACTCCAAGATTTGCACGCAAAGTGCGGAAGTATAGTATGAGTACAATCGACCCCATGTACTCAATAAGTATCCTAACTAACCTCGGCAAGGTCAATGAAGCAAGGACTATAGGTGATACTCACTAACACTTGTGCAGTTCATAATTTCAATAAGTATAGAATAGATGCATGATCAAAACGGGAAATCTCAGGTAAATCCACTTTGATGCTCACAATTCTTTGTTTTAAAGTGTTTTGCTCAGTCAACAATCCAGCATGTAAGGAAGATAAACAAGTAAAATCAGGTAAACAGTTGAGGAAATTTCAAGTAAAAATGAAATGCAATAACCAAATATCAGTTCATTGCGGTGTGCAACCCGATCTAATAACAGTAACCAGCTTTCTCGGAGTTCGCATCAACCAGAAACCCGTCGGTTTCTCACAATCCGCATGTACAAAATTAAGAGAGAAACATGAGAGGGTGACCCTAGGGGGATGGATCCGTATCCATACGCTGCATGGACAACTCACATGCTAATAATATCAATTGCACGGATAACACACGTGCTACACGGACAACTCACGTGTTATAATATCAATATTTGGATCCACACGGACAATTCACGTGCTAAGTATCTATCCGCCCCGCAAAGTCATAGGCATAATGTCATAATCCGCCCGACATGGTCACATTCATAACAACACTATCCACCCGGCGTAGTCACAAGCACAATATCATAATCCCCCAGGCATGGTCACAGGCATAACAACATATTCCCTCCCACGTGGTCACATGCATCCAGTCCAATCATATCACAGAGGATCAAATAAACAAGAATACATGTATGTGATGAATAAATAACAAATCTCATGCTCCTAGACTGGTATAAATGACATGCTAAAGTGTAGGCATGTGCAGAGTGTGCTATTATAGCTCAAATCGGCAATTCCATCACAGAATAGCATTTGTCAAGTTCATTCAGGGATTAAACCTCTATGTAGCCTCAAACACGGCACAAATAGTTCACCCAATGATATAAATATGAGAAATATCACAGCTTAAAGCTTAACAGTCAATTCTAGTCTTATCAAAGACTAAATGCAACCCCAACATGGATAAATACCCCCGGTGTCAGCACATGGGTTCAAACCCCACACATGAGTGCACCCATAGCACATAGCTATCACAAATAATTCAGGCAACTAGTGCCTCAACCAAGTTTAAATAAGATACTTTCCTCAAACAAGCTAAGAAAAATACTAAGCAAGCCAAACAACACACTTGGAATGCCATCCCGTGCATATGCACCTCCGAACGGCTCGAAACTAGCCAAAAGCAACTCAAAAACATCAAATAATGCCTAAGGAAACAATCCCAAATGATAAAGGTCGAATCTTTACACTTTTATTCAAAGTCAACCAAAAAGTCAAACCCGAACCCGCACCGTGGAATCCACCAAAACTTATAAAATCCGACAACCCATTTAATTACGAGTCCAACCATACTAGTTTCACTCAAATTCGACTCTGAATCGATGTTCAAAACTCAAAAATTCACTTTATGAAAGTTTAGACAGAACCCCCAAATTTTACTTTGAAATCATGAATCAAATGCCAAAAATGAAGATGGATTCATGAAGTATAACCAAAACTGAGTATAGAACACTTACTTCGATCCATGTGGTAAAACTCGCCTCCAAAACCGCCCAAATCCGAGCTCCCCAACTTAAAATATAACCAAATGAACAAACCCTCGATATTATATGCTTCTGTCTAGCATTCAGCCTCGTTTTTTGTGTCAAATGATCCTGAAACTCACTTTTGATGCCTTTAATGGACGTGAAATTCCAGTCAAGTTAGGCTTTTGAATCACTCCATTTGACCTTATAATGAAGGAGATATGTTGGTTTCAATATTTGGAAATAGTGTGGATTTTTAAATACAAATTCAGTGGCAATTTCCTAATTAATCTGAAAAAAATCTGACAACCCAATTTTTAGTAAAATGACCACAAATTCCTCATACGATGTCGAAACTTGATGATTTCAGTTGCTATAGTTCCAAAATTATGATACGGATCTAATGATTCAATCAAAACAGAAATTGGAGCTTATTTGCTTAAGGTGGTACCATTTATGCTTGAAGAGACGACGTCGAAACTTCAAAAAACGAGCGCAACACAACCCAAACCTATTCGAAACTCACCTGAGCCCCTTGGAACCCCGTCCGAACATACCAATAAGGATCATAATATAACATGGACTTACTTGAGGCCTGAAATCATGCATAACAACATCAAACCCACGAATCGCACCTCAAATCAAACGTAATGAACTTTTGAACTTTCAACTTCCAAAACTCGTGCCGAACCATACCAAACAAACTTAGAATGACCTCAAATTTTTCACACAAGTCCCAAATGGCATAACAAAGCTATTCCAATTCCCAGAACCACAATCCGAACCCGATATCATCAAAGTCAACTTCCGATCAAACTTATGAACATTTTAAACCTTCAAAATGCCAACTTTTACCAATTAGAGCCGAAATCTTTTAGAAACATCCGAAAGCAAATCCGGGTATATGCCCAAGCCCAAATCACCATGCAGACCTAACCGAACCATCAGAAATCCAATCCGAGGTCAAATACTCAAAAGTCAAACTTGGTCAATTCTTCTAACTTAAAGCTTCCTATTTGAGATTCATTCTTCCAATTCAATTTCGAATCACCTGAAAACCAAATCGATAATTCACACAAGTCATAATACATCATACGAAAGTACTCAAGACTTTAAATAGTTGAACGGAATGCAAATGCTCAAAACGATCAATCGGGTCGTTACAACCTCGTTACACATTTTGGTTTCTTGTGTGAGGTTGATGAAGATTTCATTCACTGTAATAGTGAAGCAAGTTTTGGATTAACTCCAGATGAACCTAGAAACCCCACTCTCTTTTTGACAAATTGTTCTGCTTCAATGAGCATTTTTTTAAAATGTTTATACTATTCTTACGGCCACAAGTTTTTAAATGAAAATCTCCAACAAATAAAACAAGAATAGAATAATGGCTAATACAATAGTTTAAAGTTTCAGTAGAATGTTTCGGCAGATCAAAAGATCTCAGCAAAACATACAGTTTAATCAAATGAAACAACAGTAATTATCTCCAAGCGATGGTTATATAAACCATTAGGTGAGCCACTTGATGTGTATTTCATCCTGATCTCATAACACACTCAACACTTACCCTAATCTCCCCAACTTGATCATTTACATAACTCCTATATTTCTTTTATATATCTCAGTCCACACTTTGCCTCGATCAACTTCTTTTCCCATTTTCTTCTGAAATTTTAATAAAGTAAAAAGTAGGTCGTATTAAACTACCATTAAAGCCCTTCATCTAGCCAAACTCATAGAACCACTAGTATGGGGAAGTGTTTATTGTTCTTGAAGTTGATTTCTCATGCAAAGCACCTACGAGCCAAAATATGAGAATTTCAGTTATATATAAAAAGCGACAAGGTCCCAGTTGCATTAAGTGAAACAAAAAAGGGGGAAAAAAAAAAGTAGCAGCAGTGGCAGAAAAGAAACAGTGAGACGAAAAAGGGAAAAGAAAAAAGAAACAATACCAGCAAAAGAGGTAAGCAGTGAAACAAAGAAGAAAAGAAGAAGAAGAAGAAAAATCAGCTTTGTTTCGTCTTTTGAATGATAGTTAACAAACAATGCCCATCGGTCCATGGGAATGCCTTCTGGAGCATTCATGATGATATCTTCTTTACTCAATAATGGATCCTTAGCCTCACACCATAGTTTAAGCCTGAATTTCTTCCACTTTTTGTTAAGGGGATAGTCAATCTATTTTTTTACCTTTTTGTGATCAATCCTAAAGAAAAACTGAGGCTTCACAAAAATAATATATGTTAATTTATTGCTAACAGAATTTCCGATCAACAACAAGAAAAAGTATTTCCAATAAAGATCTATAGTAAAAGCACGGTCCAAAAATATTTTAGGCATGAATGGCCAACTCTCAAAGACAATAGAAACAGAATTTATATTAAGTTGCCCCAACATTCCTGCAAGAAGGTCGATTGATTTTCCAATAGGTTGAGCAAACTCTCCATATTCTAAAACTATACGCAATCCATTCTCCAAGTTATTGATATCCTTAACCTTCAGCCTAATATTTTTTATCCCTTGATGTTTATGTGCAACAAAATAAAGACCATGTTACTATTAATCAAGGAAAACAAAATAAAATAGAGACCGAGTATGTAATGATTACTCTGGGACAAATGAAGAGCTCCCTTTGATTGGTCTACTTTCCAGCTGAAAGAACATAAATTAGGGCAGAGGATATGTTATGCTAACTGAAAATTTTCAGCTTATTTGGATCATGATAGTGTCAAAATGTTCAATAGATACTACATGCTACATCGAACAATAACATTCATTCGTCATGAAAATCTTAAACTTCAAATCTGATTTCTGAACCAAATCTACAAAGCAAAAATTTAATCACATAAATTTCAACACAAAACTAACAAAAATTTCATTAATGAAAGAAAGTAGCTAGATAAAATAATAGATAGTAAAAGAAAGTTGTAGATCTAAGCTAATATATTGGGTAAGATCCTATATCAATATGCTTCCTTCTAAGAGATGAAATGGGTTGTGGCACGATCCAATTCCCGCCATAGGTCTTGATAGCGCACAACGCTATCGTTAGGCAAGCTTACGGTAAACCACCAACACAATCATCCATTCTTAACACTTTCTAGATCAGGAGTTTCATTAATAAAGCAGAATTAAGTTTAGAAGCCATGAAAAAATATTTTAGTTCTCACTAAGTAATGAAGTATGAACAAAACATAAAGCGTAATGACATAAATATTAGGTAAAACCATGCTCATCTTCTAAAAATTCTAAAAATCCGGTGTCACAAGTGCTGGAGCATCTAGTAGAAGGAGACTTTGGGTGCTGCGGGTCCAAGTATGGAAAGCAGCCCACCACCAAGTCTCTAACTAATGCGGTTATGCGCCCAAGTGACCATCTGATGAACTTGTCTCAATACCTACACAATTAGTGCAGAAGTATAGTATGAGTACGTAAATCAACGTGTACCCAATATGTATCTAGTATAACCTCGAAGAAGTAGTAACAAGGGGTCGACATTGGCACTTACTAATGGTCACATAACAAGGCACGTAACGTAGACATGTATGAAACAAATACGTGAATACTAAACTAATGTGGATATATGAATACTGAACTGGCACAAGTATTTGAGTACTGAACTGACATCAATATCTGAGTACAAAACTAGCATGAATATCTAAGTATTGGACTGACTTGAGTATTTGAGTATTGAACTGACATGTGCATGTTAGTACTGAACTAACATGAGTATCTAAGTACTAAACTGAAGTGAACATATAAATACTGAAAACTTGAATGTTATAACATGATACGTGAAATACTGGGTGTACAGCTGCCAATTCGGGTGGCAACTCTACCTCATGAGCTACTAGCCCGATCTTTCATAGGATCATATACAGCCTGATGTATCTAGGTCTGAGCTTTCCTTTCTTCCTAAATCTTATAACACCTTTCATAGGCAAAACTTTTAGAAACACCCAATCATCAACTTGAAACTCTAAGTCTCTACGCCACACGTCTGAATAGGACTTTTGGAAACTCTAAGTCGTATTCAAATGCTCTTGGTTTAGCTTGACATTCTCCATAGCCTGATAGAGCAAACTGGTCTCAACAACTCTGTTTCGCCAACTTCAAACCAACTAACTGGCGATCTACACCTTTGCCTACACAGAGCTTCATACCGTTCCATCTTGATACTAGAATGGTATATGTTATATAAGCAAACTCAATGAGAGGTATGTGATCAATCCAATTAAATTTAAAATAAAGGACATATACTCAAGTGTCTGAATAGTGCACTCTACCTGGCCATCTGTGTGAGGATGAAAAATTGTGTTGCGGTTTACTTTTGCGCCTAATCCTTTCTAAAAGGAGTCCCAAGCAATCTTACAATTTCCTAGATATAAAACTTGGCATAATCCTCTACTGAATCTGTAGTCTTTACTGGCAAAAAGTGCATTGATTTGGTAAGTCGATCTACAATCGCCCAATAAAATCATGCTTTCAAAAAAAGCGAGATAATCTTGTTATAAATCCAATATTTACCATCTCTGCTCAAGAATATATGTAGTGTGTGATTAAAAAAAAACTAGGCTTTCTGCCATTTGACTTTCACTTGCTGACAATTCGGACACTTGTCCACAAGGTCAGCTACATTCTTTTTCATGTCGTTCCACCAATAAATCTCGTTGAGCATGATATATCTTTGGGGAACCTGAGTGAATAAAATACCAGGAATTATGGGCTTCTAACATCATTCTCCCTCTCTAAGTCCATCTATGTGCGGAACACACAATCCATCTTGGTACCTCAAAGTACCATCATCCCCCCCTTGTTTGAAAGCCGTCGTCTTATGCTTGTAAATCTCCTCTTTCAGCTACAACAAGTAGGGATCATCAGATAATTTCTCTTTCACTTTGACTATTAACTAGGAACAAGTCATGTTCTAGACAACAACTCCACCATCTTCGAAATCCGAAAGTCGAACTCCTAACTTGGCTAAGAGGTGAACTTCTTTCACCGCAGTTCTATTGTCTGCCTCAATCATGAGCTATACTTCCCATACTTGATTATCATTTTAAGGTACTTCCTAAAAACACTTATAGTATTGTTGTGAGCTAAGTCTTTGACCAGTACTCCGAAGATTAGAGTCTCGTGCAATGGCACTACACTCGTGACACATAATTGGCATGATTTTATAGTTTTTCTGTGATCTCTTTATCAACAATAACTTATCTCGACGATCATTCTACTCACATCATGTTTCTTACACATGCTAGGCACATTCCTTGTGGTAATTATATCATTCTTCCCTCATTACTGAACTGATTTGTTTTATATCCCATGCTAACTATTTGAGTTTCGAATCTCCAACTGGACTTACTGGCGATTTTCACATATCCCCCTTAGATCAAAGGTTAAGGTCTTGTACTTGCGGATCCTTCTCTTTTGTTAGGATCCAAACAACTTTCCTTATCTTCTACAATTATTTGTACTCTACGTTAATGACGACTCATCTTCCGACTTACTTCTGAGCAATATTTCATAGTAGGAAAATTAAATTACTTACATAAGAAGAAAGCTAATGTATTTGCAACTATCATATATAATCTTAATGATTTAACTCTGCTCACACTACCAATCTTAGGGAAACCCCTTTTTGATAACTTTTAAAGGTTATTTTTCTGTAGCTTATTCTCTTACTGCATAGCTGATTTTTTTTTCTTCCCACTGTTATTGTACTTTGGGTTTAACTTAAACTCTTTGGGTTCTAACATGTGTTCGGTATTTCAAACTTTTAACCACTGACTACTGTTAACCTAGCTAAGTAAATCAACTCATACCTCTACTAGCTCTGCTGAAATTGCTAATTCACTGTATCTACTAAAAACTTACCTATTATTCTTTTACTAACTGCCTGCTAGCATCGTGTTTTCTTTTTTGCTTTGAATAACTAAAGTGAAGCATAAGGTTATTCATAACTTCCCTCACCATCAGACCCTACTCTATGGTGGCATACTATCCTTTTTTTTAACTATGTACATGGATCACGGTTAGGAAAATTACTGTTGCAAACGAAGTTGGAATATCTAACCCTAATTTTCTATACACTTCAAAATTATATCAGACTATAAACATCCGGAGTAAACACTTAGTCATATAACCTAAGGGGGGACTGTCATATCTTTTATCTTACAATAATAGTTGCTTCTTATAGTCACTTACTAACGTGGTACTTTCTAGTTTTGATTTGAATAAATCTGAACAACTTAAAATCATTCCCTAAAATTAAATATCGCCTTCTCTTGGTTCTCATTTTGCACTTCATATCACCTTATTTATTTTTCCCTTAGGCTCTTTTCTGTCCAAAACTATAATGATCAATTATATGCCCCGCTGCGATTAAATTCTTAACCTGTTACACCGTGGGGTCTAACATCTGAAAAATCATCATCCAACTGTGGCTCAATTTCCAAGAATCAAAATAAAATTATTCCGTGAGTTAAACACATACAGATACACTAACATACACAAATTTGTCCTTTAGAGTATACCATCATCTTATAAGTCACTTCCTGCACCATCCGACTAGTCTTGGGTCTTAAACCGGACCTAAAACATGCGAAGATTTGCTATAACTACTGTTACTTACATTTTCATTTAGCACCCGTAGGCATCATTGTATACTCACAAGTCACCAGAATTTGGATACACTGAAAATTGAATATCTAGTAACTAAATAACTAAATACTGGCATATTGAATAACCATAAACCCGCCAGCTAAAAGACTGTATAACTGGTAACTGAGGTAAACTAATAACCATAAAATATGGGAACTACTTTTGTACTTTCTGATAAGGTTATGCTCTAATCTGTACTACTATCCATTGCATCCCACTTTTAATATCCTCTCAAGTCGCAATTGGTACCAACCTGTACTCCATAATTATACCCAAATGGGAAATCATCCTCTCTAGGACCTTGGGCTTTTCCTGCATGTCGCTTGTGTACTCGATATGTCTGGAATACAATAGGAAGAGAGGGTTACCTATTGCTCTAAGATTCATGGCACGATCTAGAGTAGAAAGAAATGAGACAATCCTGAATGTCTTGGCAGTTAACCATTTATATGCATGGCCGACATACACATATAAAGGAAACTCGACTGGACACGGCTTCATAGACTCCCTACGACACTTAAACCTAGTGCTCTGCTACCAAGCTTTGTCACACCCAGAACCTGGGCCTAGACGTAATACGGCACCCGGTGCCTAACTACATGTTACCGAGCGAACCAACTGGCTGGCTGAATGAACATGTGATATCATAACATACTGAATGCGGAAGATAAAGTAACACATACTGATACCACTAAAAGCCTGAATGATATAATCAAGTGCTAAAATACTAATATAAGTCTGAAAAATATTTGTAGCCAACATTGCTTAACATGAAAAGTCAACGACTCTGTCTAACTGTCACTCTACTCTATGAAGCTTCTAATGAAGTATTGAAACTCTAACTGTCTGTAAATACTAAAAGATTGTGAAGTAATGATAATGCCCCAAAAGAACTGGGGCTTACCAAATAGCTGGTATGAGAATCCTAGCGCTCTGAATCGTCAACTTGTAAAAATCGTTACCTCCATCGCGAGATGCAGGCCCTGGGAAAAAGGAACGTCAATACATTTGAATTGCACTGGTATGTAAAGAAACCGAAAGAAAGAACTGTAAACGCTGAAACTAAAACTAAACTGATAACTTATAACTGAGAACCGATAACTGATAACTGATAACTGAACTAAACAAAGGAAGTACGGATATGAATACTCCGTCTTCTAAATGATGAACCACCTATTATCTGAATAAATAAACTACAGCCTCAGGCCCAATATATGTACACAAGTTGTGTCCTTGGGCCCAAGTATATGTATACATAACTACGGCCTCATACCCAAAGATACATAAAGCATAAACTACAGCCTCGGGCCCAAATACATGTGTTCAACATTCAAGGATTTAAAATCAAGACCTGAGAATCATACTGTGATACATGATACTAAAATACTGAACCATACTGAGTTACATGATACTAGAGTGCTGAATGGAACTAGACTGAGACATGTATTCATGAACTGATTATGAAAACTGATACTTCAACTGTTTATGACATGCTAAGTAATCTAGACTGAGACTCATGGACATCAAACACAAGTCTATATTGATTACGCACTGAGCTCACAACGTTCGGAATAAAGGTCATGAAGAGTTATGAAGCTAGAGAATAGAAGTTTTACAACTATTCAAGGAACTAAGTTTACTTATATTTCTAAAGTAATTAGTAACGTTGTAAAAGAAACGTAATGTAGGGAGAATCATTAACATTCCCAAATATAGAGAGTTAGCCTCACATACCTTGGTTCTGGCCTTTTTAAGCGTATCACAATGTTTGTCACCTTTTTCAACGACAATCTATGGCAATATATATCCAAAGGAACCAATATTAGCACTAATGCTCATGTTTTAGTCACATATGCATTTTATCAAGCACTTATTGGGCATAAAGCTCCATAGCCCTTATTAATGGTGTTTCTACACCCAACAACCCATTCACTTGCTCCTAGATAATTCTAATATCTCAATTTGCTATAATCAATACCATTCTTCATCACCCATAAGATAAAAAATACCCTTAATAAATAATCAACAATTAACAAACCAAACATATAACCATTCATGCTTTTCTATCAAACCCATATAACTCATATCTCATGAACTTAGAGTTTATAATCGTTAATCCAATGCTTTAATTAATTAGAGGGTGAAGATATTACCTTTTTGATGTTCAATCCTCTTGATTTCGAGTTCTGGGGTTTCTTTTCTCAACCATGATGTCTCGATAGAATTTTTAATAATTTGAAGGGTTTACCCATCTCAATAAAGTGTTGGAGAATTGAAATAAACTTAGAATCATCATTAGAACTTACCTTGGATGATAGAGGGACATTAGAGGAAGTTGGGTTCTTGAGAGCTTCTTCCTAGAGCAAATTTTATTTTGGGGTGTAGGGAACGAGGTAGGGCTTTTAAAATGACCTCCCGGGTGTACTTCCATGCAGCTGAAGACCCAACCGCACACCTGGATGCGTAGCAAAGGAAGTGGCACTGCCACAAGTGCGCTGCCCTGCACGGGACAGTTGGGCACGCACTTGAGCGCATAGATTGCGCATTGTCCAGTAAAAAGCACATAACATTTTGCACAGAGATGCATTAAGTCTCCACAATATATCATTGGAAAGTTATTTAAAGGGATACAACTTTAAAATTTTATGTTTTCTCCAATTTAACAGATTTTCAAGAACTCGGGCTGGAAGATAGACTTTCCATAATCTTAGTCGATTATATAGAATCGTATGCACCTCACTCTCTCTTTTGATTCCAATACAACTATTTCCATCCATACTTTTCCATATAGGACTTCACATGTCTAAAATGTTACATTAATACTCATCAAATAGATTCACACCTAATCCAAATTTACGAAGTGTTAAAAACATACAATCATTTGGGCAAACATGTATCTTGATATAATTAAGGCCAAGTTTGCTGATGGTTTTCTTGGCCTCTTCAAAAGAAACCGGATCTTGGCATCTTCAAAGGCATCTTTTAACAATTCTAATATCATGCCCATTGCTTTAATAGTCATTCATATCTGATAAAATTTGACTAGAAAAGATAATTTGAAATATTTTGTGCACCCTTCATATGATGGTAAATTGCCATCTTCAACCAGTTCATAGAACTTTGCATATTCTTCACTATGGCGATTAATGTGCTCTTCATTAAATATTTTTTTCTCTATTCATAGGCTCACAAGAAACTAGGCTCATTGACATTGTTTTCTGTGAACCAAAATGCATCATTAATCATCATTTCCATTGGATCATGGTATTACAGGTTTTCTTCTATTACATGTGTGTTGTGAGAAGTTTGTGGCATAGTTGCATTTGATTCTTCACCATGCAAATACCAAACTTTATAATTTTTTGGAAAAGGCTTATAAGTCGGGTTCTATTCAACTATATTTCTTCTGCGCCACTTATTAAAATCACATTGCGGATACGGACACTTAACTACGCGCCCATCGATAGAACCATGTTCAAAAGCAAAATTCAAAAATCTTCTTAACAAACATGCATGTTCAGGTGTATTTCGTGATTTGGTAATCCAAGACTTGTCAATTGGCATAGCTAGAAAGAAAGATATAAAATAACATCACAATATCAAAACGAAAAAAGTAAGTTTATAGATTCTGAAGAATCTGTAAATGGAAACCAAAGCGAGAAATAGACAAAGAAGGGAACAACTTGTTCAGGGAAAAATAAAAAATACAGCATGCAAGAACTACCTAAAAGAAAGAACCAATTTACACTAATAAGTGTTATACCTATCAAATTGTTTATTCGATGTCGATCCCAGTAGCTTCATCTACCTATCAAAAGCTCATATAATAATTTAGGTTAGTTTTAGACTGAACAACTACAAATATCAAAATCAAGTGGATGCAATATGAATAAAATCTAACTATGAAACTAATTTAACATAAAAATAATAAAAATAGACTCAAAACTAATAGAAAGAAGAAATAAAACTATTAGCACATAAATTAGGAAAATCACTACATTCCCAAACATGCATGAACCTAGCAAATAGAAAAGAGAAATCTACAGCTAAAACAGTGAAATCGATGGCTAAATCAGTGAAATCAACTGCCAAATTGGTGAAATTGACGGCTAAACCAGTGAAATCAACAGCTAAAATCAGTGATTTAAACTGATCTTTATCCGGTACACACACATGCACGCCTTAAATCATTAAAATCAATGGCTAAATCAGTGAAATTAAAAGCTAAATCAGTGAAATTGATGACTAAAATCGGTACTTTAAATTGATCTCCATACAATACACACATATGCACGCCTTAAATCAGTAAAATTAGCAGCTAATATAGCATTTTGAAAGGAATTACACAAACAAATTAAAACAGGAAACAAATGGAAACAAATATTTGTCAGAAAAAGGCTATTTCTAAATGAATTACCACGTTTAAATGAATTGAAATCTAATTTCCTTACCAAACGCTAAGCGAATTCCATGACCTGAAACGATTTGGGAGAATAGTCTTTTTGAAAGAGAGATAGACAGAGAGAAGGCGTAGAGAGAGAGAGAGAGAAAAGAGATGTGTTTTTGATATTATAATAGCGGAAGTTCTAGATATATCGAGGGAAAAAAATTATTGAAAACTGAGAGAATTAGCGACAGTTCGACCCAACGTAATTTAAAAAATAACGGTCGTCTTAACATATTCACTAACTTCGTTGATGTTCGGACAAAAGTATGTATTGTTGTATATGAATCGCCTCATATTTTGCTCTATTCTTGTTGAATTTAATGTGTTATATCAATGAGTTCAGCTAATATTTGGTGTTTATATATGTAGGAATCAATTGGAAGTGAAATGGATTGAAAAGCATGAGCTGGATCTAAAAAATGATGAAAAATGGTTAAGTACCAAATTCTAGTGTCTAGGGTAGTGCATCGCGCTACCCGTGGCGCAAATTAGAAATATTTGGCCAACAGGCTAGCGCTACCCTGCACGTTGGGTAACGAGATATTTTTCCACTTCGCTCGGGACAAGGTTTACGACCCTACACACCCCCCCAACTCGTAGAAAAAGAAGTCTCAACCTATTTTGAAGGGAGGGACACCACTTTGAGAGGAAAATACACACACAAAACACTTAGGAACAAGGATTCTCAGTTTTTCTTTATCTTTCTTAGTATTTTCAACTATTCAAACACTTGTGAAATTATTTAACTTTATCATGAGTGGCTAAAACCCATAAGTTCAGGGTTGTGATTTAGTCATGAATATTGTCGTTCGAAATTGAATTTACCTTGATTATAATTCGCTAATATATGGTTATTTCTTTAATTCTGTGATTAATTGCTTAACGTTTTGGCCAACGGTTAGGTTCTATTGACTATCTATGCTATGCTTGGGAAAGCTATGTCTAGATTAGAGAAGAATTAAAGAGAGCATGATCTTAACTCTGAATGGGGGGAGGGGGTGGGGGTTGTGGTTAGGATAGGAATATACCTAGTCACCATGCTTAATTTAATATCATAATCTTAATGCATTTTTAATAGGTTGATTCCATAGGAATATATGCGTTAATCTATTGTGAATAGGTGAGTAGTAACTCGAAAGAATGTTATGAGAACAATTACTCGATTAATTAGCAATCATGAGCGAATCGTATGAAAGGGAGAGTTAGTTAAAAAGCAATAGGATTGGTAAATCGAGCACAACCCTGGAATGTTGGGGCTAAGACCAAGAGAGAAGTTTAACCTCAAGCAACTTATACATGGCGTTGTATCTATTGTATGAGTCGGCGTCTGGGTATGCATTGTTCTTGGCTCATGGAATTGATGAAATTGGGCAGAACATGGAGGCAGTTCGTAACTCCATCACTGATCTCAATCAGTTCGGGAAGGTCATAAAGATTGAAGCTTTTAACCCTTTTGAGTCAGCCCTTGACGCCCTCAATCAATGAAATGCTATTTCTGGAGGGCAAATGACTAAGGAACTAAGGAATTTCTTCGAGCGAAGTCTCCCAAAAGTCAAGGAGGCAAAGAAGGCTAAGTTTAGTTTAGAATTGGTAGAGCCTAAGCTTAGGTCTCATATCCATGAAGTAACTAAGATTCCATGCCAAAGCAATGAGTTTATTCTTGAGCTTCTGCGTGGAGTGCGCTTGCATTTTGAGAAGTTTATTGAAAACCCAAAGTCTGGAGATCTAGAGAAAGCTGTCACAACCCAAAACTTAACCTGTCGTGATGGCGCTTATCATGGTACTAGGCAAGCCGACTACTCAGATATTTCCAACACTTTCAAATTTGAAATATACTAAAACGGGCTTAGATAAGTAAAAATCTCATAAAAACTGATAAAAACCATTACAACTCGATACAGGAGTTTCACAAAACCAGGGTGTCACTGAGTTCACGAGCATCTATACAAATACAAAGTCTGCTACTCCGTCTAAGAAAGCAGAAATTGAATAAATAAATATGAGGGATAGGGGAGGAGAGTCAAGGTCTGCGGATGCAGAGCAGCTACCTCGAAAATATCAGAATGACTGCACAACTCTGAGAATCGGCAACCATCGTGTCTGGAAACACCTGGATCTACACACGAAGTGTAGGGTGTAGCGTGAGTACAATCAACTCAATATGTAACAAGTCTAACTATTGGACTAAAAGCAGTGACGAGCTTCACATGGTACAGTTCAATTACGGAAATACAATACAGAAAGGTAGACATGCTTCCAAATCTAACAAATAAAGCCCAAATAGATAGGATACGCCAAATACAACTGAGATAAGAAATGATGCATCTCGATATCTACATGTCAGTTAAGCATGCCAACCGGAGTACAAAACAGTGATGAAATCATATGATACTCTCAGAGTATCAATCACTCAGTCCTCCCATTTGCTCCATCCTCACGGTCACTCATTCCTTACAGTCACTCAGTCCTCACAGTCACTCGATCCTCCCAATCGCTCGGCACTCAGTAGGTACCTGCGCACACTTTGGGTGTGCAGACTTCGGAGGGGAAAATACAGCATAAGTACTATAGTAAGCCAATCATGGCATGAATTAATAAAACATGTTGCAACGTGCAGCCCGATCCCAAAAATATCCTCACAATCAGGCACTCGGCCTCAGTCAGTCATCAATCTCTCCAGTCTCTCGGGCTCATAAGAATCTAATAATCAGCCCAAACAATAATGATATGATGTGTAAATAAATGGCAACAAAGACTGAGATATGATATGCAAATAATAGATGCGACTGAGTACATAAATTTCAAATTTAAGCAAATAACTCAACATGTAACTCGACTTTTATGGGTTCCAACAGTACCAGCATGTAGCTCAAGCATGATTTCTAACATGACTTGCAGCTCAATTTCTCTAACACATGGAGGATATACGGATAACAACAAGATTATTCGACTATACGCTTCCACATATCAACCAAATCACAATTCCTACGGTGCACTCTCACACGCCCGTCACCTAGCCTGTGTGTCACCTCAACACCAATCACATAACATGAAATTTGGGATTTCATACCCTCAGAGCCAAGTTTAGAAGCGTTACTTGGTGTGCCGGGTAATTTCGGCACATTTTGATACTATTTGTTTAGAGTTTGACTGGTTCTACTTGTTAATTATCACGATACTTACGTAATTTTAGTTTAATTGTAGTGCATTGAGTAAAGAAATCCAGAAGTTTAGAAAAGAAGTACAAAAAGCCAGCTAAAGGCAAGAATAGAGGTCAGGAGCATCGCAGATGCAACTATGCGATCGCAGAACAGAAATGCGAGTCGCATAGTTTGCAAGTGGATCGTAGATGAAGACAGAACTTTAAGCCAACTTTCAGGTTGAAAATACGATCGCAAAGGTGACCGCAAAACAAGAATGCGGACCGCAAATTTGCCTAGTGGAATCACAAACTTGAACAGAGTTCTGGGTGGAATTCAGTGTGAAGAATGCGATCGCATTCTGCGATCGCAAAGTCAACCTGCGAACCGCAAATTGGGATGCGACGAGAGTAAAGCTGACTGGTGCGATTTGCGATGGAATAGGAAGATTTGCGAACCGCATTCCTGTTCTGCGACAGGAATGCGATTCGCATAAGTGCAACGAGGGCAAAACTGACTGCTGCTCGCCTCGGGTTTTGGGCCTCTATAAATAGCTTTTATAGGGTTTTGTGAACACATTCTTGTGAGAACTGAGAGTATAAAGTACAGCTTTTGATTATTTTCGAATTGAGAGAAGCTTTTGGGTGATCAAAACTGAAAAGTCTAGATTTTTGTAAGATGAATTCAATTATTCTTCCTTTTTCTTTAGTTATCAGCATGTGTAGCTAAACTTAAACGCTGAGGTTGTGAACCCTAGATGGTTGGAATGTTATTGAGAGTTTGATATTGATTTCAATTTCAGAAGAAGCTTGATATTTATTTATTTCTCGTTTTCAATTAGTCGTTAGTGGTTGCAAACATTAACGAATGTCAATTAACGCTATCTTATCTTGGAAAAGTAAGATAGGGTTTGGTAGCAATAAATAACAGAAATTCAAGGCTTTAAACCTTGTTTAACGAAATCACTTAGAAATAAGTAGATTTTAATTTGGCGAATGATTGGTTGTTCTTAAGTTTGACTCGTTTGTATTCGGGAGAATCTTAAGAGGATACATTATCCAAGTGTTGGGAAATATTGGATAATAAGTTATTAAGAACAGATTGCATATCAATAACGGACTTCAATATCAATATCAAGAACATTCTACTACATTAAGGGGAACACAACCTTAGAATCTTAAATTCATAGTTTTCACGCTCAACTTATTCTTAAACATCAGTTCTTAGTTTACCTTTCTTTACATATTCAACACTTCTCTGTTTTTGGCTACTTGATAGAATTACGACTAAGTAAAGTACTGTATTAATTGGACAATAGTTTCACGCCTATTCCCTGTGGGATTCGACCCCAACCTTGTTGGGTTACTATATTTGACATCGATCGCTTACACTATTGATAAGGTGTAATTTGAGCGAATCATTACTTACCTGAAACCAAGCAAATCTTTACTATAACAAGACCTTGCCTCAAGTCAGTCTCCAAATGCCTCGAATGTAGCCACAAACAATTCGATACAATCAACTCAAGCTATAAGATCAATTCCATATAAAAATGCTAAGTTCTTAATCAAAAGTCAAAAAGTCAACTCAAAAGTCGACCCCTGGGCCACGTCTCGAAATCCGAAAAAAGTTACAAAATCCGAACACCCATTAAACCACAAATCCAACCATACGAAATTACTCAAATCCGATACCAAAATCTCACTCAAATCTCCAATATTTGTCCTAAGAAGTTTCTTCAATTTTCCCTAATTTTTCAACCCAAATCACTAATTAAATGATGAAATCAAAGATATAATCATGGAATTTAACCAAAACTAAGTAAGAATCACTTACCCCAATCATTCCCTTGAAAATCTTTTCAAGAATCGCCTCCAACCGAGCTCCCAAAATCAAATTTTGTAAAATGACTCAAATGCTCGTTTTTAAAATATTTAAGTTTTGTCCAGTTGTCCTTAATTGCGACCGCGAAAAATTCTTCGTGATCATGAAGCACAACTATGCTGCTCTACGAATCAACCTTATGCAAATGCGAAAACCTCCAAGCGAAGGCGATGCACTAACGCTCAAACTTACGTGATCGCGAACGACTTCACACGTCCGCTATGAACAAATGCATGTGACCCAGCTTCTGCCTCATTTACTCTACGCAAACGCGACCTTAGCCATGCGTTCGCGATTCATTTCTTCACTCAACTATGCGATCGCATCCCTCAACTCACAACCACGTGGGGTAAAAGCCTTAGGTGCCCAATTAAGCCTACACAATCGCAGACCTGCCCACGCAATCCCATATAAGGAAACAAGACCTGTGCAGCAAAAAAACTTCAGCAATCTCCCAAGTCAAAATTTTGATCTGCTAACCATCCAAAATCCACTGGAGGCCCTCGGGATCCCCAACCCAAAATACAAATAAGTCAAAAAATATCATACAAACACGCTCAAAGCGTCAAATCACATAAAAAAAATGCTAAAACCACGAATCGCGCATTGAATCAAGCCTAATGAACTTTTGAACTTCTAACTTCTACATTCGATGCCGAAACCTAACAAATCACATCCTATTGACCTCAAATTTTGCACACAAGTCATAAATTATACAATGGACCTACTCCAATTCCCCGAACCAAAATTTGAGCTCGATAACCACAAAGTGAAATCTCGGTCAAACTTCTTAATTTCCAAAACTTCTAATATTTCAACTTTCGCTATTTCAAGCCTAAATCAACTACAAACCTCCAAATCACTATCCAGACACACTCCTAAGTCCAAAATCACCCTATGGAGCTTTTGGAACCATCGAAACTCCATTCTGGAGTCGTTTACACATAAATCAACATCCGGTCAACCTTTTCAACTTAAATTTCCAACCTTGAGATTAAGTATCTCATCGCATTCCGAAACATTCCCGGAACCGAATCAATTACCCCGGCAAGTCACATAACAACAATTAAGCATAAAATAAGCAATAAATGGGGCAACGGGGCTACAATACTCAAAACGATCGGCCGGGTCGTTACATCCCCCTCTACCCCTTAAACAAACATTCATCCTCGAACGGGTCTAGAAGCATACCTGGAGATTTAAATAGGCATGGATATCTACTCCGCATCTCCCGCTCGACCTCCCAAGTAGCCTCCTCGACTGGTTGACCTCTCCACTGCACCTTCACTGAAGCTATGCTCTTTGACTCAACTTTCGAACCTGCCGATTCAAAATGGCCACTGACTCCACATCATAAGTCAAATCACAATCCAACTGAACCATGCTGAAATCCAAAACATGAAACGGATCGGCGACATACTTCCAGAGTATAGAAACATAAAATACTGGATGAACACTCGACAGACTAGGCGACAAGGCAAACTTGTAAGCCACCTCTCCAATCATCTAAAGCACCTCAAATGGCCCAATATACCAAGGGCTCAACTTGCCCTTCTTCCCGAACCTCATAACACCCTTCATGGGTGAAACCTTCAGCAGTACCTTCACCCCAACCATGTAAACAACATCGTGAACCTTCCAATCGCCGTAGCTCTTCTATCTAGACTGCGCCGTGCGAAGTCGATCCTGAATCAATTTAACCTTGTCCAAAGCATCCTAAACCAAGTCAGTACCCAATAACCTGGCCTCACCCAGCTCAAACCTTCCCACAAGAGATCGACACCGTCTCCCATACAAAGCTTCATACAGAGCCATCTGAATGCTCGATTGATAGCTGTTGTTGTAGGCAAACGCGGCAAGCGACAAAAAATAATCCCAAGAACCCCCAAAATCTATGACACAAGCGCGTAATATATCCTCCAGTATCTGAATAGTGCACTTGGACTGTCCGTCCGTCTGAGGGTGAAATGTTGTACCCAACTAAACCTGGGTGCCTAACTCACGCTGCACTGCTCTCTAAAACTGCGATGTAAACTTTGTGCCTCGATCTGAAATGATGGACACCGGCACACCGTGAAGGCGAACAATCTCGGGATGTAAATATCAGCGAACTGCTGCAAAGGATAGGTAGTCCCAACTGGAATGAAATGCACGAATTTTGTCAACCGATCCACAATCACCCAAATAGCATCAAACTTCCTCGAAGTTCGTGGGATCCCAACCACAAAATCCACGATGATACACTCCTATTTCCACTCCGGAATCTCAAGCCTCTAAAGTAATCTGCCTGGTCTCTGATGCTCATATTTCACCTGCTGACAATTTAGGCATCGAGCTATAAACCCCACTCTATCCTTCTTCATCCTCCTCCACTAATAGTGCTGCTCAAGTCCTGGTACATCTTCGCGGCATCCGGATGAATGGAATACCGCGAACTGTGGGCCTCCTCAAGAATCAACTCACATAGCCCATCTACATTAGGCACACAAATCCGACCTTGCATCCTCAACACCTCATCATCTCCAATAGTAACATCCTTGGCATCACCGTGCTGAACCGTGTCCTTAAGGACAAGCAAATTGGGATCATCATACTGGCGCTCTCTGATGCTATCATATAAAGAAGACCGAGAAATCACACAAGCTAGAACTCGGTTGGGCTCCGAAACATCTAATCTCACGAACTGGTTGGCCAAGGCCTGAACATCAACTGCAAGCAGTCTCTCACCAACAGGAATAAATGCAAGGCTACCCATACTCACAGCCTTTCTACTCAAGGCATCGGCCACAACATTGGCCTTCTCAAGATGATACAGAATGGTGATATCATAGTCCTTTAGCAGCTCCAACCATCTCTCTGCCTCAAATTTAGATCCTTTTGTTTGAACATATGTGTAGACTCCGATGATCCGTAAACACCTCACAAGACACACCATAGAGATAATGCCTCCAAATCTTCAGCGCATGAACGACAGTTGCCAACTCCAAATCATGAACAGGTTAGTTCTTCTCATGAGAATTTAACTGGCACGAACTATAAGCAATCACTCTACACTCCTACATCAAGACACACCCAATACCCATCCAAGAAGCATCACAATACAGTGTATAAGAAACCGATGCCGAAGGCAAAACTAGAACTGGAGTTGTGGTCAAGGCAGTCTTGAGCTTCTGAAAGCTCTCCTCACACTCATCAGACCACCTGAAAGGAGCGCCCTTCTAGGTCAAGTTGGTCAGAGGCGACGCAATAGACGAGAAACCCTCCATGAAGCGACGATAATAACCGGCCAAGCCGAGAAAGCTCCGAATCGCCATAGCTTAGGACGGTCTGGGCCAGCTCTGAATCGCCTCTATCTTCTTTGGATCCCCCTTAATCCCTTCACTATACACCACGTGCCACAAGAACGCCACCAAACTAAACTAAGACTCACACTCAGAGAACTTGGCATAAAGCTTCTCCTCCCTCAACCTCTATTGTACAATCCTCGAGTGTTGTGCATGCTCCCCTGGCTACGTGAGTACACCAGGATATCATTAATGAATACTATGAAAAATGAATCAAGATATGGTTGAAATACACTGTTCATCAGATGCATGAATGTTGTTGGGGCATTGGTCAGTCCAAAAGACGTCACAAGGAACTCATAGTGACCATAACGGGTCCTGAATACCGTCTTAAAAATATTCGAGTCCCGAATCTTCAACTAGTGATACCCAGACCTCAAATCAATCTTGGAGAACACCATCGCTCCCTTAAGCTGGTCAAATAGATCATTAATGCGCGGCAAAGGGTACTTGTTCTTGAATGTAACTTTGTTCAATTGCCTATAGTTGATGCACATCCGCATAGTACCATCCTTCTTCTTCACAAACAGAACCAGTGCACCCCAAGGCGACACATTAGGCCTAGTAAACCCTTTATCAAGAAGCTCCTGAAGTTGTTCTTTCAATTCCTTCAACTCAGCCAGTGCCATACGATACAGAGGAATAGAAATGGGCTAAGTGCTCGGAGTCAATACCAAAGTCAATATCCCTGTGGGGTGGCATGCCCAGCAGGTTTGCAGGAAACATCTCCAGAATGTCTCGCACCACCAGAACAGAATCAATAGTAGGAGTATCAGCACCAACATCCCTCACAAAGGCCAAATATGACAAACATCCCTTCCCAACCATCCGTTGGGCCTTCAAATATGAAATCGCCCTGCTGGGAACATAATCTAAAGAACCTCTCCACTCAACCCTTGGAAACCCCGGCATCGCCAACATCACAGTCCTAGCATGACAATCCAGAATAGCATGACATGGAGACAACCAATCCATACCCAAAATCACGTTGAAATCAACCATACTAAGCAATAAGAGATCAACTCTGGTCTCCAATCCCCCAATAGTCACTACACACGACTGATATACAGGGTCCACAACAAGAGTATCGTCCACCGACGTAGATACATGAACAGGTGAAATTAAGGACTCACGGGGCGTATCCAAATAACAAGTAAAATATGATGATACATAGGAATAAGTTGAACCAGGGTCAAATTGTCAAGACCCATACCAATGGGCCATGACGAGTGCCCGAGTCCTACCTATCAAACACCCCTAAGCATGCGTCTAAGATATAAACATGAATTAAGGGTAGGTCATATATAACATCTGTCAATAAACTACTGAATCACGTGAATAACATACGTGAGGAAAATATGCCCAAAAGACATATATACATATACATGCGGAATACGGTAGGGCGAGCTGATAAGGCTACTATAGCCAACTATATATCCAAAACTAGAAGCCGACAAGGCCACATACTATCCAACTATACATGACTATCTACAGACCTCAAATAGAATGAATAACTGGATAAAGGACGGGACTGAGCCCCGTCGTACCCATATCCACATACAAAAATGGCGTACTAAAGTCAATAGCAGCTCCAAATCAAGTGTAGCACACCAACTCTCGCTGAGCTAGAATCTTAAGAAGGGGGACTGTCAGCCTGTCTACCTGCACCTACGGGCATGAAACGTAGGCCCCAGGAAATAGGGGCATCAGTACGAATAATATACCGAGTATGTAAGGCATGAAAATCAGCACATAAAAGACATAAAAGAAACATGGAGTAAAGGAATCCACCTGTAAGTCTGAATAATTTTGTGAATCCTGAAATAGTTATAATGCCATGCATGTGCGTATAAATGTCATATCATGCATAGGTATATGCGTACATAACGTCATCAAGCCTCTGAGGGCATCCTATCATATCATCTCAGCTTCAGTGGGCGAAATCATCAACGTATACCAATTGATCAGGTGGTGGTGCGTATATAACACCGCAACCTTTCTCTATACCTCATATACATATAATATATGCGTATATAACGCCATCTGGTCATGGGTCAATGTACATGTATAAATGAATGCAATGCATAAGAAGTAAGTTAATAAGATCTCTTGGAATGTCATAAGATCAATATGCCTTCAGATAAACTTTATCAACTACGTATTTTTCCAAGACCCATGAACAGGGGATATAATAATAAGACACATGGGGAATCAAGAACATAGGCACCCCCTAGTGCTTCCATAAATAGAGGCATTTATGAAAATTGTGCATTTGCTCGTTTCATTTGTATCGTAGGAATCATGCCAAAAGAAAAGAAGGGATAGCCTTAACATACCTGAGCCGATTCTCTTGACAATCCTTCCAACACATGTCAAACGCGAAAAACATGTAACGCCGAGATCGATGTAGGGAAAAATCCATTTGATATACTTGAGAAAGGTTATACCGTGCTCCCTTAAAATTGCAAGTCACGTTGCTATTACATAATTTAAAATTGTATTGCTGCTATATACATGGAAATCACGTTAATACTAATCCAAGAGTGGAATTATATGATTTCATATGCATTCTTTTTGTGGTTCCTCCCCCATCACTTTTCTAATATATATCGCTCTTAATGAAGTATGGAGGCCTCTTTATCATAGTGGGTTGTGTTCCCGACTTTATGTGATTACTTTGCCAACTAGTCCCCTAAATATGCCACCTAGCTACATAACTTATCTAGTCACTATTAGGTTTGATTAATACTCCCATTTACTGCCACATGGAGATGGTATCTCCACTAATTTCTTAGGCATAAAATTCCTAATTAGTTCGTCAATCTCCCACTAAATCATTAATTAACCCATTACCCACATAATTAGGAATTATCTCAAATCACTTAAAATACCAATTACCTTTAACATACTTTATACACCTTACTATCATGGGCATGTGGTACATTGTATGGCACTAATCCATAAATACGGGGTATTATTACTTGGAGCCTATTTTATCCCAAATTGTTAAACTTCAACAAAACTAAAAAATTTCGATTTGTTTACCTTCTAATCTTCACGTCACTTACTTATTACCTGTTATAAACAACATAATTACCTATATCCTCAAAATTAATCTCATTCCAGAGCTTAAGTTTATCAACTTACGATGAAACTTTAACGTACGAAAATGTGAAATATAACACAAATACTGTGGAAGCATCTCTGTGGCACGCTGAGACAATACCTGTGATCACTGCATCTAGCCTGGCAAGAATAGCATAGAATTGGGCCTGACCACCACCTGATCAGCCTCCCCTTCTAGGGCGCCTCTAGCTGCCTGGGCCCCACCCTCAACTAGCTGGGCGGGTAGTGAAGTAACTGGTGCGGAAGTCATAGCCTGACCCATCTGCTGAACTGGACCTCCAGGGCGACGCGGACACTATCTCCACATATGCCCAAACTCCCCGCACTCGAAGCAACTCCCCCTAGTGGTGGTGGGGACTGCATCGGGGCCCGAGTACCCGAATAACTATTAGAAGAACCTGGTGCAGATGAACCCCGAACTGAAGGTGCACGAGATGAACTCTGAGCTGGGAGAGCACTAAGACATGACTGACTCAAACATGCACTATATGAACCATGGATGGATGATGCACCATGATGAACTGGACGAGCCATCTGAGCGGGCCTATTAGGACAAGCCCTGCTGTGGTGGAACTGACCCCCAGAAGGCACATCGCTGAAACCACTCGAACCACGAGGCCTTTCGGCCTCCCTCTCCTCACGCTCCTGACTATGGACCATCTCTAGCCGCCGAGCAATATCAACCACCTTGTCGAACGTAGCACCCGATACACTCTCCCGAGTCATAACAAAACGCAACTGATAGTGGAGGATATCAGTGAACCTTCTAATCCTCTCCCTCTTGGTGGGAACCAACCAAATTGTGTGACGAGCCAACTCTGAAAGTCTCATCTCATACTGGGTCATAGACATGCCATCCTGATGCAGCTGCATGAACTAACTGCGTAGCTCCTCCCCGAGGGTCTGTGGCACAAACTTATCCAAGAAGAGAACGGAGAACTCATGCCATGAAAGTGGTGCTGCATCGACTGGCCTACAACACTCATAGGCCACCCACAATCTGAAGGTAGCCCTAGTAAACTGAAAAGTAGTAAATGAGACCCTAGTGCTCTCTAGGATATCCATCGTATGAAGAATCCGATGGCACCTATCCAAGAAGTCCCGGGCATCCTCTGACTCAACCATACTGAATGATGAAGGTTGGAGTCTCCCAAATCTCTCTACTCTCTTCTGCTCATCATCACTCATAACGGGGCCCACCTAGGCCTGAGTAACTAAAACCAGCTGGGCTGGTAGTAGCCCCGGTGTCTGAAGTCCCTGCATCACCTGCTCTGGAGATCGGGCGACGGGAGTCTGAGTACCTCCCCCGACTTGAGAAGTGGCTGGCGCGGTCTGAACAGAAACCACCTGAGCAAGGCTAGTGCACATAGTCAATATTTGAGCCAAAGCGTCCTGAAGGCTTGGAATCACAATGGGAACAGCTGGTGCCTTAGTTAGCTCCACAGGCTCAACCACATCTGGTACGTGCTCCTAAGCTGGAGCAACTAGTGGATCTGCAGGTGCTGCTCTAGCTGCTGTACGAGCTGCACCTCGGACCCTACCGCGACCCCTACCGCAGCCCCGGCCTCTCGTGGCCCTAGCCGGTGGTACTGGTGGTTGTCCGCTTGGTCTGGTAGCACGTGTCTTCAACATCTGTGATAGAATAGATAACAGAAGTTTAGTTCCCGGAATCAACAAATTCGCACGACAAGAGAACAAGAATTTGAAGTTTTCCTAAAGGTTCGGCAGCCTCTTGAAGATAAGTACAGATGTCTCCGTACCGATCCGCAAGATCTACTAACCATGCTCATGACTCGTGAGACCGATGTAACCTAGGCTCTGATACCAACTTATCACGACCTAAAACTCAACCTGTCGTGATGGCGTCTATCATGGTACTAGGCAAGCCGACTACTCAGACATTTCCAACACTTTCAAATTTGAAATATACTTAAATAGGTTTAGATAAATAAAAATCTCCTAAAAACTTATAAAACCATCATAACTCGATACAGGATTTTCCCAAAATTAGGGTGTCACTGAGTTCATGAGCATCTATACAAATACAAAGTCTGATACTCCATCTAAGAAAGCAAAAACTGAATAAATAAAACTAAGGGATAGGAGTGAAGAGTCAAGGTTTGCGGACGCTACAGCAGCTACCTCAAAATTCTCCGAATGACTAAACAACTCTGAGAATCAGCAACCATCGTGTCCGGAAACACCTGGATCTGCACACGAAATGCGGGGTGTAGTGTGAGTATAACTAACTCAGTAAGTAACAAATCTAACTATTGGGCTGAAAGCAATGACGAGATTCACATAGTACAGTTCAGTTACGGAAATACAATACAGAAAGGTAGACATGCTTCAAATTTAATAGATAAAGCCCAAACGGATAGGATACGCCAAATACTACTGAGATAAGAAATAATGCATCTCGATATCTACATGTTAGTTACGTATGCCAACCGGAGTACAAAACACTGGTGAAATTATATGAATACTCTCAGAGTATCAATCACTCTGTCCTCCCATTCACTCCATCCTCACGGTCACTCATTCCTTACAGTCACTCCATCATCACAGTCACTCAATCCTCCCAATCGCTCGGCACTCGCGCTCGACACTCAGTAGGTACCTGCGCTCACTGCTGGTGTGCAGACTCCAGAGAGAAAAATCTAGCCCAAGGGCTATAATAAGCCAATCATGGCATGAATCAATAAAACATGCTGCGGCATGCAACCCGATCCCACAAATATCCTCACAATCAGGACCTCGGCCTCACTCAGTTACCAATCTCTCCAGTCTCTCGGACTCATAAGAATCATGATAATCAGCCAAACAATGATGATATGATGTGTAAATAAATGGCAACATAAACTGAGATATGATATGCAAATAATAGCTGCGACTGAGTACATAAATTTCAAATTTAAGCAAATAACTCAACATGTAACTCGACCTTTGTGGGTTCCAACAGTACTAGCATGTGGCCTAAGCATGATTTCTAACATGACTTACAGGTCAATTTCTCTAACACATGGAGGATATACAGATAACGTCAAGATTATTAGACTATACAGCTCCACAGAATCGACCAAGTCACAATTCCTACGATGCACTCCAACACGCCCGTCACCTAGCATGTGCGTCACCTCAACACCAATCACATAACATGAAATTCGGGATTTCATACCCTCAAACCCAAGTTTAGAAGTGTTACTTACCTCAAACCGAGCAATCTCTACTCCAACAAGCCCCTGCTCGCGAATCGGCCTCTGAATGCCTCGAATCTAGCCACAAATAATTCGATACAATCAACTCAAGCTATAGGAATCAATTCCATATAAAAATGCTAAGTTCTTAATCAAAAGTCAAAAAGTCAACTCAAAAGTCACCCTCCCCCCCGGGCCCACATCTCAGAATCCGATAAAAGTTATAAAATCCGAACACCCATTCAACAACGAGTCTAACCATGCAAAAATTACTTAAATCTGATGCCAAAATCTTGCTCAAATCCCAAAATTCGGCCTAAGAAGTTTCTTCCATTTTCCCCAATTTTTCAAGCCAAATCACTAATTAAGTGATGAAATCAAAGATAATCATGGAATTCAACCAAAACTAAGTAAGAATCACTTACCCCAATCACTCCCTTGAAAATCTCTCCAAGAATCACCTTAAATCGAGCTCCCAAAATCAAATTTTGTAAAATGTCTCGAACCCTCGTTTTTGAAATATTTAAGTTCCGCCTAGATGTCCTTAATCGCGATCCCCGAAAATGCTTCGCTATCGCAGCCACAACTATGCTTCCCCATGAATCAACCTTACGCGAACTTGAAACCTCCATGCGAACGCGATGCACTAGCCCTCAAACTTACGCGATCGCGAACGACTTCACGCCTCCGCTATGAACAAATGTGCGTGACCCAGCTTGTGCCTCATTTACTCTACGCAAACGCGACCTTAGCCACGTGTTCGCGATTCACTGCTTCACTCAACTACGCGATCGCATCGCTCAACTCGCGAACGCATAGAACAAGAACCTCAGTAGCACAATCAAGCCTACGCGATCGCGGACCTGCCCATGCGATCGCGTATAAGGAAACCAGACCTGTGCACTAGAAAAACTTCAGCAATCTCCCAAGTCCAAAATTTGATCAATTAACCATCCGAAATTCACCCGAGGCCCCCCGGATCCTAACCCAATGTACCAACAAGTCCTTAGACATCGTACGAACTCACTCAAAGTGTCAAATGACATCAAACAATGCTAAAACCACGAATCGCGCATCAATTCAAGCCTAATGAACTTTTGAACTTCTAACTTCTATATTCGAATGTCGAAACCTATCAAATCACGTCTGATTGACCTCAAATATTGCACACAAGTTATAAATGACACAACGGACCTACTCCAATTTCCGGAACCAAAATCTAAGCCTGATAACCAAAAAATATTCTCTCGGTCAAACTTCTTAATTTTCAAAACTTCTAATTTTTCAACTTTTGCCATTTCAAGCCTAAATCAACTACGAACCTCCAAATCACTATCCGGACACACTCCTAAGTCCAAAATCACCTTACGGAGCTATTGAAACCGTCGAAACTCGATTCCATAGTCATTTACATATAAGTCAATATCCGGTCAACCTTTTCAACTTAAGCTTCCAACCTTGAGACTAAGTGTCTCATCGCATTCCGAAACATCCCCAGAACTGAATCAACTACCTCAGCAAGTAACATAACAATAATTAAGCATGAAATGAGCAGTAAATGGAGGAACACGGCTACAACACTCAAAACGACCGGCCGAATCGTTACAAAAGCCCAACTTGGTCTGAGTCACAGTTACAACAGAGCAAAGGTCAAGTTCAATGTTAATCGTGTTGACAATATGGTTACTTAGGCAATTGTCCTACTTGATACTCTTGATAAAGATATTAGTACCTTTGCCATGAGCATCAGAGAATGGTACTCTTGGCATTTCCCAGAGTTGGTGAAGATTGTCAATGATAATTATCTATATGCCGAAGTAGCAAAATTTGTTGATGACAAATCCCAATTGTCTGAACATAAAATTCCAGACTTAACAGAAATCGTTGGAGATGAAGATAAAGCAAAAGAAATTGTAGAAGCTGCAAATGCATCTATGGGCTAGGATTTGTCGCCAGTTGACTTGATTAATGTCGAGATGTTTGCACAGAGGGTAATGGACCTTGTCGAATACAGGAAGAATCTTTATGATTATCTTGTTGCTAGAATGCATGACATAGCACCGAATTTGGCTGCTTTGATTGGTGAAGTTGCTGGTGCTCGTTTAATTTCTCATGCTGGTAGTCTCACAAATTTGGCAAAGTGCCCTTCTTCTATCCTCACAACTAAAAAATAGCAAATTTGCGACTCAAAATTTTGACCGAAAAATTAATCAAAAATTTTCAACTGATTCGACTATGTTTCCAACAACATTGGTCGCAACGTTTAGCACAAAAATCCGGAAAAAAGAATTTCGACATATTCGGTCGGAAAAAAGTCAAACTATTTTGTTTGACCATTTGCGACCGAAATGACGCAACCTTATTTTAAATTTGGTCAACTTTTTGTTTTAAATTTGCGATCGAAACAATCTCTATTATTGTGATGGAATCGGTCGCAGAATTCTTTTAAAACCCAAGCGCTGCCCCCATTTCTTTCTTCTTCTCTTTTTTTTCTTTATTCTCTCTTCTTCTCCATTGAGACCCCCAACCCCCCCCCC
>MCJB01025047.1:149191-166543 GCA_002018475.1 Nicotiana obtusifolia | reverse complement strand
GGGGGGGGGGGGGGGAGCTACAGTAGTGTTGCCTCTATTGCCTTGGCTATATAATCATCCCCGTGCGCCTCCTTCACCTCATGACCGATGCAAGTAAAGTCTCGCGAGGGCGCATAATGTCATAGCTATTTAGATACATCCCAAAGGTATAGGACATATAACAATCACTTACTGAGCTAGACCTTACCTTACAATTCCTATTGAGGCATGAACAACCTCTTCTACTAGCAAGCACGTAAGAAACAAGAACTAGAAAAAACTATATACTCTATTTTCATCACAGAGTTTATAACACACTCTATTAGGATATTACACATGATGATCCTAACAAAATGATTAAATAATATGAAGTCGAAATTAGAGCCTTGCCCCTTCTTCTCCAAATTTAAGAGTTCTTTAACTTGTAGCTCGTTGTCTTTCTCATCCACTATCTTCAATAAATCTTCGAAAATCATCACTTCTTCTTGGACCTATTTGATCTTGTGGAGGTGGTAGGGGCAGCCTCTCTTTGCTTAGCAACTCTCATTGGAAGTTGCCTAATGACAACTTCTTATGTGACCTTGCCATCCCAACTATGTTGCCACTCATGGGCCTTTTTCTTGCTTTTGTTGGAACCACTTCTCAAGTGTCTAGGTGAGAGATCTGAATCGCTAGCTACATTGGCAAAGATAGCATCTATATGTTCTTCCTCTTCCCCTTCTTTATAGAAACCTTGACCCATCTCCACACCAAAAGCTTCAGTAGGATTATATCCGGACATTAAAGCTCCTGACTCATATCTCTTGGCCATAATACCAATAGGCTTGGATGTATTAGCGATAATATGAGAAACAAGAGCTTGAAGTATATTTGTAGGAGTCAAATTGTACCTTGCAATAGTTGAGTTTGTGCTTGCTATGTTTCTAGTAGATAGAGCCTTAGTATGAGGGCCATGTTTTGATCCAACTTCTGCAATATGCCGCCGCCCTGATGGTAAAAAAAAAAGGTGCATTTAGGCTTAATCCTCTTGTCCTTGGCACACTATCCGTAGAATTAGAAACCTGCACCTTTGCTGCCTCGTCCTTTGATGGAAGAGTTGCTGAAAATTGAGCTGCCTTATCATTACTATCATCTTTTATGTTATCTGCATAATCTGCTTCCTCATCCTCTACTTGATCGGTCCATGTCTTCCGATTATCAACTATTGCACTAGTTGCCGCACCTTGTTGATCCTTAGAACTAGTCATCACATTTGTAGAATTCGATTATGAAAGTGATGCCATACTTCTCTCCACTTGTTGATATTTCCTGTAGCTAACAATTGCTACCCAGAATCACTTCCTTGCTCCCCAAAAGACACAAATAGATTGTGAAGGAACCTCATGAACCGAGGTATTCAAAGTAACCAATGGAGCCTTGATCTTTGGACCGGTATTCGACATAGCTGTCTGGGAATCCTTTATCATTTTAGCTAATATCGGATTGGAGATATGTAGTGTTGGTATGGCTTCAGTACTTCCCACTGCATTGCTATCACCAACTGGAATAATGACTTTTGACACATTTACTGGAACAAAAGAATTGTCCACGATTTGCTAGTGTTTCGCATAGCATGAAAAGCTCCCTTGCCTATTTTTTGAACTTGCACTTATCTCCTTCTCCTGCATAATCCCCGCAACATCTTCCTACTCATTGTTCAAAGATTCAACGTGTTTGAGCACCTGATTTTCTTTGAATCATCACATTGTGCATTTGCAGAAATTGCTGCAACAATTTGATTTCTATTCCCTGGAGTTTCTGCTGTGCTAGGTGATGTATGAGATCGATTAACCACTATCCAATCTCGACCTTTGAGTTATTGCACATGTTGGGACATTGATGCTAGTGTGTAATCTTCCCCCTTACAACCACATTCACAATAGCAGCTTCTAAACCATCAGTTCGTGCACCAGCATCAAGAGCAGCAGATGCTTTAATTTGTGCACCGGCTATAATAGCTTCTGCTTTCTTACTAACCTGATCCACCTTCTTAAGGCCTGCTAATTTTTCCACTGGTTCAATAGGTGCAACAACTCGATCAACGGTAGCCTTCAATGCAACAGTTGTATCCATATCTACTTCTTGATTTTTATTTGAATTAGCCACCACCAGCGTTTTGTTTCTTGTATTCCCCTGATCAAGCACCTGCCCAGCTCCTTTATCATTATCATCTGCAATAATATGTACATAAATTTGCCGATGTCCATTAATTGTTTGGTTTCCAGCTTCTTTAGATTTTTGCATAGCACCTGGACTTTCAGTAACCCTAGTTGAAACTTGATCACTCATAGGATCTTTAGCAGCCTTCAGATCGTGAGAAACCCTAGCAAGAGCTACTGCGACTTGTACATCAACAACACCAGTAATACATACTGTAAGTTGGGCCTTAACAGCAGCTGATCGTTGACCATTAACATGAGATTTTCCACCATTATTTTCTTTTGATTCCAAGCCTCTTTTTTTTTGGCAAATTATAAGTTTTTATTCATAATAAAAGCAAACCGCAAAGGAAAAGTACAAGCAAGGGGGACAAAAGCTCGATTAGTGTCGCCTATATGCCTTGGATATATAATTACTCCTCTACGCCTCACATTGCCTGTATAGCAACCTCATGTAGAGGAGTCATGGTGTAGCTGCTGGCAAACTCTCACGAGGGCATATAATCTAATAGCCATTCGGGTGTATCCAAAGGTATAGTACATAAGCAAACACCTATCGAGCTAAAACTTACCTTACCGATCTTATTGAGGCAAATAAAAAGGCCTCACTATTAGCAAGCATGCAGAAAGAAAGAACTTGCAAGAACCAAATACTCAGTGATCATCATAGAGTTTATAATACACTCTATGATGATATTACAGATGATAATGCTAATAAAATGACATATTAAAAAGTAGTAAGAATTATAAAATTGTCCCTCCTTGTCTAATATTGTGATTTCTTCAATTTGGAAGTCCTTATCATCCTCCTCCCGCGTCTTCAAAATATAGTCAAAAATCATCTATTCCTTGAAAGGGTGGATCTCGTAGAGATGGTTGAACCAACCTGATTTTGCTTCGCCACTCGCATAGGTGGTCGTCGAACATTTGTTTCGTCATTCGACTTGCCATCCCAACTATTCTTCCTTGAATGCGATTTCTTAGCTTTTCTAATAAGCATAGGTGATAAATCGCCCTTTTTAGCTGCCTCGTCCATGCATTTTTGAAGCATATCGTCTTCCTCTACTTCTTCATAAATGTCGCGACCCAAACTAACTGTATGTGGCAGTTTCTGGATAGTTTCCAGTGGCATCAAAGCATGACCTCTTGTGCTTTTACTACGACTGTCTTGCTTTGTTGTTTCTCAAGATTTTGTTCGTCTTTACTGCTCTCAAATAGTGCATCTAGCAGTTTTCTATCCTCCAGTGAAATCATTGGATTATGCATTCGAATTTGCTGCTGCTGCTGTTCCTGCTCAGCTGATGGTACTACAATCTGATCTGATTTATGAATTATTGGAATTCCTATGCGATGCTGCTGCTGATTCCCAGGTGTTGCTGCTGAAACCACTGGAGTATGTGCTCGAGGTTTTTGCTGCTACTGAAGCAATTCATCTTCCTCATTTTCATCATAAATCTCAGCACGTAAGTTGAGCTCTAACTTTTGACGAAGTAGTTTTTGTGCAATTGTTAACAAAGTTTTATTCCTCTTCTTGGCAGTGTTCTTTTTTCCCGAAATTACTGCCTTTGAGAACTGCTGCTGCTGCTGCCTAGTCGTGTTAAAATGTTGCTGTCTCTGCCCAGCTAATTCAACTGTATGTTGTTGACGTTTATGTCCAGGTGCTTGCACCTAACTGCTGTTGTCCAGATTTACTGTAATATGCTATTGGAGAATATGATCGAGGCTTCTGCTGCTGCTGTTCCTGCGCAGATTTTGCAAGTGTGATTACTGGAATGTTGCTGCTGCTGTTGAGTTTGTGATGTTGCTCCCAAATTACCTTTGCGATGTTGCTGCTGCTGTTGCCTTTCATCTTAAAATTGTTGCTGCATTCAATACCAGTGGACTGCCTGTTTGCTGTTGCCCAGGTTTTGTATTCACTGCTGCAATCTCCTTTGTCGCAGCAGTTGAATACTTACTGGGAATGAAAGCTTGGGCATTCATATTAAGTTTCCTTCCACTCTTTGGCAGTGGAGGTGACGCTATTGAACTCAGTTCCTCATCCTCGCTTTCAATTGCAGCATAATCAGTCGAGTTCTTCTCGTCGTCGTGCCCCCAATCTTCTTCTTCATGTTCGACTTGGTCTGCCCAGGTTTTACATTTTAAATAGCAGTCATGCTCTCCATAAATATCTTGTCTAGCACTAACCATCTCTCTTAGGCTTGGAACAATATCATTGTTATTTGCAGTGGACAACATTAGCTGTCTAGTCTCACCTTCACGTTCACTAAACGAGTGCTTCGACTGTGACGGTATTTCAAAGACGGAAGTATTTAAAGTGACTAATGGCTATCCTACCATATTAGTGTGCATCATCATAGCAGTCTGGGCATCCTTTATGATCTTTTCGATGTGAGGACTAGATAACTGCAGCATTGGAATATTATTTCCCAATAGCTCCTTCGGCAAGACGTTCTTTAAGACTTTTTGGTGAACACCCAAATCTGCCACTAATACATCACTGCCTTGAGCTCCTTTACCACTGCTGGTGCTTGGTATACCTTATTTGGACATCTTACTTTGTTGTAAAGTTGTTAAATCGGGTTGTACATCATCAACAACTTCAAGAGCTTCGAAAGCATTTGTGCTGGACAAAATGGTTGAGGCATTTCGTCGAATACCTTGGTGCTGTTATTATTGTGAGACAGTCCTGTTTGTAGGCGATTTTTGATGTGATACCATGTTCCAAATCTTCCCATTTTTGGTTGTATATTCCCCCTCACAAGCCTCAACCTTATCGTCATTTTTATTTTCCCCATTTATGGAAAACTTATTCTCTTTTTTTTTCCCCAAATTCTGGGAATCACCTGCCAAATCCGGTACATTGCTGATAGTGGCTAACTGTTCCTGACCAGTAGCTCGATCCTTGCCAGCCTTCACAGTAGCAGCTGTAGCAGTGTACATCCTCGCAAAAACTATCGATGCAGGTATGTCACTGGAGGATTTGTGATGTCCCTTCATCACAATTAAGGCATCTTCATTATGCACAACTGTATCCTTATCATGTGGTGCTACTGTATTTTCAGTAGCATCAGCAGCAATACTCTTATCTCCAGCTCGACTTGCACTAGTAATATCCAAGTCTGTGTTCTTCATAGCAGCCTCGTCTATATTCTGTTTCTGCACCAACTGCTGGTTATCATTGATAAGCTGCTGTGCTACTATTTCTGCCACACCTTGGGCAGCTCCTTTAGCATTCAAGAAGCCTCGCGCATCACCTTTTAACTGCTCAACTGTCTTCACATACTTTCCTGGCCTACTGCGATCAACTGATGTTACAACATTCTCAGTAGTTTTTGCTTTTAAAAGTTGACACACTGTGTCGTCATGACCTTGATGCTTGCAATAACAACAATAACTTGGTAGATTATCATACATTATCTCCTGGTAAAACACAAGAGATTTTCCAGTGGCTTTGTCGACAACGCGTAACTTAACCTTGTTTGGATGATTATCAAGAAGATCAAGAAGCACCTTAACTCTACCAGTGCTAGGCCTCGTTCTATCTTGTATAGCCTTATCTACAGCCAAAACTTTACCAGCAGCAGAAGCAATTGACAACAACGACTTCTTTGCTAACAAATTAGGACGCAGACCTGGAAAAGAGATCCACTCGACTGCCATAGTAGTTTCCTCCTTTGGATTAAAATCAAACGTCCATGGAAAAGTTCTAAAAAAATATTCATCACCTTTCACCTTAATGTGCCCAGTCGATCGCGACGAGAACTGAACAAAGTCAGCATACAAATCGAAACGAACCAGTAGATGCCTATATTTTAGCTGTCCGATATTACATTGACCCTGCACATCAAATTGCATCGAAAACACCCTTCTGATCTCTTGTAATTCAGGTTTACCATATGAAAACTTCATCACAACTGCTTGATGCAGTCCTTCCTCGCATGTGAAGTCGTTAATCTCGTCTATAGTGAACTCGACTGTTGGTTCTCCATGAATGACCGAAACTGGATGAAGTTCAAGTTTCGATATCATTGCGGCTGCTTGTTTTTTATGTAACTGTGATGCGTAGGACTGTTTAGGGTTAGTATGGATTACGTCGGCGATGTCATAAGGTTTCTCTCCCACAGCACAAGGCTAGGGAGAGTTCGCGGCAGCCATGGCTTCTCAAATTTGCATCGCGATGAAGCATACAAAAAAACAGAGACGAAGCAAATTGAAGCAGAAACGATTTTAAACTGCTCAAGTTTGCATCACACAACCACAGAAAACTCAAAACAGAGCTGACTAGTGAAGATCCAAACGAGAAATGCAAAATTGTGCGATGCTACTGTTCACAGCAGTCGCCTCTTCAGAGAGAGCATTTAAGGGTTTATTATTATTTTTCTTAATATGATATTCCAAGCCTTTTTCATTAGCAACATGCTGCAATTTTTTAGCATCCAACAGCTGCCTAAAATCACCTAGAAAATGACCTTCACAACCCGCCTCAACCTCACTCGCAATTTCTTTGAGTGCTACTGTTAGAAGTCCTTGTGATCAAATGGCAATTTAGTTCCTCAAGACCTAATCAGCCTCATCCAAATAATTCAACATGATACGCTTTGGGTGCTTGTCCAGAAGATCAAGAATAACTCATACCCTAGCTGTGCTTGGCCTTGTTCATCCTTGCATCGCTTTATCAATTGCAGTAGGTTTCCCCAATGCAGAATCAATTGACGGTAACACTCACTTTGCAAACAAATTTGTCAGCACATCAGGGAAGGAAATCAAATCTAATGCTTTTGAAGTTTCTTCGTTTGGATTGAGGCATTGGAAGGTTCTAAGCTAATTTTGCTCACCATTAAATTGAACGCAACCTATTGGTTTTTATAAAACATCCACATAATCCTCATACAAATCAAAATGCAATAAGAAATGATGATGTGCGCGCAAACCTACCAAATACCTCCCATTGACACAAAGTTGTTGCGGCAGCATTATCTTTAAATCTTTAAAATCTGGTGCTCCATAGAATAACTTCATCAAAACAGCTTGATGAAGTCCCTCTTCAATGGTGAAATCATCTAGTTCCTCAAAAGTGAATTGAATTGTCGGCTCACCATCTACAAATTGGATTGAGTTCAAAACTGTCTTGGTTAAAGGTTTTGCCGTTCGATTATTTGTAACTAGGGTAGCATAGTTAGTAGGTTTTTGAGTCTCTCCCACAGCTTGAAGCTAGGGAGATGTCGTTGCTTATACAGTAGCCTAGGGCTCCATTGAATCGCCCTAGAGAGAAGAGTGCAATTTTTTTCTTTGTAGCAAATATACCTCTAGACAGGCTGGCTATTGGTTTATGTATATAGAAAAATCAAAAACAAAGATCCAGAGTTTACAATTTGTCCAAACAAATCTCAAAAGTGCTAAGCTAAGTCTAATGCTAATAAAATATGAAGTGCTAACTATTACAAATAGTATAAAAGCGAACTAACCACGTATGAAGGTATGTGTATCCACAAGAAAAGAGCAAAACCTCAATGTAGCACCTCTAATGCTCTCACCAGGCGCCAATTTTTGCATTCCATAGGACAAGGCAAGTGTGAATCTCCAAGCAACACCATCAATTGGAGGTGACCAAGAATCCAAACAGCTTTCCATAGCTATGATTTGTGGAGGTATCCCAGCATCATATGACAGTAATCCATGCCAAAACTACCTGTATAGATAGAGAATTAACCATATCAAGACCATGACTAGTGTTATCTCGTGCCACAGAGACTCCAGTAACACTAAATCCCTATCTTGAATCTTCTTGAGACCTTGCAGCTTTGATGTGTTGTGATCACTATGCATACTGCTCCAATGTGGTACACATATCAACCATGATACATGTCTATGCTCATTGCCATTATATCGCCAGATTGGGCATGAAATCATACCAATACGACTGCTTAATGTCCTAGGATTGCACATATACACAGTATTTCACCTTACTCGTATTGATAACATTTGATTCCATTGTTTGAACTTAGCCAACCATTGCTCCAGATCATTGACTGTCCACTACCTGCTTGTATATGAACCTCCATGCCCCATTATAATACATCTAGAATGAGCATGATAACATGCTAATACCACTGGAAAATGCTCTAACAGTGTACAGATTCTATGATAAGTAAGCAACTGGAGCTCTTCGTTTGGCAACCCTAACCCTAAGATTAGGAGTTTCTGACTTGTCCAGATTGATCAGCTTCCTCCCTACACTAGGCAGTTCCGAAAACAATTGAAACTAATTTGTACCTGCAAAAGAAAAAACCAAGTTAGCTAACATACTGCCACCGAATTGCCTTCTCCGAACACATGTTGAAAGATCACATTAAAGTGATCCTTCATCTCCTTAATCTTCTGCACATCTGTTATGATTGACCAAGGTGGATCCCATTCCCCTTCAATAACTTTCTTTAGCACGAACGAGCCAGTCTCTAATATGAGTGGTTGAAGATCATACTCCACACAATATTCAAGGCCTTGCAAAATTGCTTTCACCTCAGCTACAATATTTGTAGTCACTCCTAAGTCCATTGCCCTTGCATACACTAAATCTCCAGCATCAGTTCTCACAGAAAAGCGAAGTGAACTAGGCCCATGATTTCCTTTTGAAGCTCCATCGGTTGTACACATATACCATCCTTGGTATGGGAAACGCCAAGTACCTCTCCTAGTGATCAATATTGGCTTATATGCGTCAAAGAATTGAATCATATCTGGCCATAACAACGATATATGAGGTACCCATGGATTTCTAGTCCTTGCCAAATAATACAATGTCTTGTTGACTTCATGAATAACTCTATTAGTAGAGATAGTTCCCCCATTCTTGCTTGTGTTCCTCTTCTTCCATAACTCCCATGTAATGATAGCTGGAGCTACCTGAAATAATGGTTTAAACTTTGGACAACATTTTGCATTCCACCAATTCCTTATCGCTTGCTTCACTTGCACTAAAGCCACATTAATCTCTGCAGCTCCCTTAAATAATTTCCATACCTTTGATGCAGTAGGACTAGTTAAGAATATGTGATCTATTCTTTCCTTATGTGGATGTTGATAGCACCGACATTGGTACATTACTATATGCCCTTGCCTTCTCCTTAAGTCATCAGCAGCCACCTTTTGCCTCCATAACCTCCATAAGAAGAAAGATATCTTGAACGGCAAGCCTTTGGTCCACATAAATTCTTGATTGGGATCAGCTCTTTGTCTCACTATTTGCCAAGCACTACTGATAGTGAATTTGCCTGATGAAGTTGGCATCCAGTATGGTCTGTCACAGTAACTCCCGCTACCATCATACTGTACATTATATTTGATATGATCAGCAATATCTTCAGGAAATATTTGATCAATCTGTTTGCTCATTCCATGCTCCAACTTGTCTCAATTCTGCCACCTCATGTAACTCTTCACCAATTGGAAAATAAATGGGTAGTACATGATAGAGTAAACCTAATCCTGTCCAGTTTTCATGCCATATATTAGTTGTTCCACTCTTCATCTCCCACATGATCTCATGTTTTACCTCTTCCCTAGCATTCAACATCTGCCTCTACACATGAGACCCTTATCTAAATTGCACCACAGTAGGCAACTCCTTCTTACAGTACTTGTTCCACGTGAAGTTAGACCACAAAGTTTTTGTAGTCTAAATCTCCGCAAAAGCATTTCAAGTAGAGCTGTTGACACATCATGTAAGGATCTTAATCCTAGTCCCCTTCCTCCTTAGGCAGATATATGTTCTGCCAAGATGACCAACGCCTACTCCTTCCTTCTTCTTTGGTACTCCAAAAAAATCTTGTAAAGATTTTGTGTAGGTGCTCCAGTATGTTGTTAGGAGGATCAAGGACAAACAGAAGATGTAGTGGCATGCTTTGAAGTATAGTAGTAATGGGAGTTGCCTTTCCTCCAAATGGTAACAGTTTGCCTTTCCAAGCATGTAACTTAGCCTTCACCTTTCTAATGAGATCATCATAGTACTCATTCCTTCTTCTAGTGTAGAAGATTGGACACCCTAGGTATGTGAATGGGAACTAGCCTCTTGTAAATCCCGTGGTATCTCCCACTGGGAAATAATGCATGTGCAACATTAGCATGCATATAGTAAGAACTCTTGGCTTTGTTGATCAGCTGTCCTGAGACCTACTCATAACCTCCTAACACTGCCATCATCTTACTTAGTGAGGGAGGACGTGCTGAGGCAAAGATTATTTTATTATCAGCATAGGCCAAATGGTTCAAAGGATCTGACCATTTAGGCATACCAAATTTAATAAAAGACTTATCTTCAAACAGTTTGCTCAAGGATCTTGATAACACTTCAGCAAATAGTATAAATCCAATACCAAAATGTAGCATGCTTTGTCCAGATGTTTAATAATCTGAATGGCTTGACAAAGTTTGTAGCCTGCTCACCACATGTCATGAGTAATGGTGCATGATCTGATCTAGTTATGATCAAGTGTTCTACTTCTATTGTTGGCAATAAGTTCTGAAAGGGCAAGTTCACAAATATCCTATCCAACCTTTTGAACACACACTCAGCATTAGGTCTTCCATTCCATCATTTAGTTCTGATAAAGTGTTCTACTTCAATTGTTGGCAATAAGTTATGAAAGGTCAAGTTCGCAAATATCCCATCCGACCTTTTGAATATACACTCAGCTTTAGGTCTTCCATTCCATCATGTAGTTCTGATCCAGTGTTCTACTTCAATTGTTGGCAATAAGTTCTAAAAGGGAAAGTTCACAAATATCCTATCCAACCTTTTGAATATACACTCAACATTAGGTCTTCCATTCCATCATGTAAATTGCTTGCCTTTGTAGCCTTGATCAGATAGACCACGTGAATTCAAACAAAATGCAAATCCTCATATTCCAGAGGATGCACTGGCAGTCCTCCTAACTTCACATCTTCATGTAGCACCATATTAGATTCCCCTCCTACTAACAATTGAAGTTCCATGTCACTTGTCATGTAGTAAAGATTATCCCTTAATTCTAGTCTCTCTAATGTAAAACATGTTGTATACACAAATGTCATCACAATTTGTTGGTCTAGGTCATGATAATCCACCTTTATATTTACCTGTCGAGCAGTTTCCATCACCAATTCTCATTACACCACATCATCAAAGAATAACCATATCTTCCAATTCAAATTTGAATAAGCAGACTCCATATTCAATCTCCTCCTATACCTTTGTATATGACATGCCTTATGGAATGGTTCCATTAGTGCAATGACATAGAAATTGTGCTCCCTATGCATGTAGATGAACGTAGGAAAGGCCTGCTCAGTATTGACAGACCTAATAATCTAAATCAGTGTCTTAATCATCACTTAGTATGTGAGGGTGCCCTCTTGGGTAAGATTCTTGTAGATTGTGCAGGTTCCTTATTCCTTGGTTTCTTCTTTGTTTTCTTTCCTGCCTTTGCACTGGATCTAGGTGATAAATCTTCTTCCTTTGCAACTTGTCTAAAATTGCCAGCAGTTCGCTCATCATCCCCTTCTTCCTCCAATTGATGTTGCTCTATAGAAAAATTGTCAACAGGTGCCACATTGTGTGTGACTATATCATATGGTGTCTGTAATGGTGTCTTCAGTGGCACATTCCGTTGTTGCTGCATAATTTGCTCTGTGGCAGAAGAAAAGGTCTTTGGGACAACCTCTATTACACCTAGGTCCTGGGTACCAAAGCATTGTCAATATCATCATGTTCCCTCATTGTTTCCTCCTTTAACATGTCTGAGTTATTCTCCCTTAGCCCAATATTGTCCTGCAACCCTTTAAAGCGAAGCTCATACACATAACCCAAAATTGGGTTTACTGTAGCAACTTTCGTAGGAATTACTGTTCCATTGGGATCATCATCCTTACTCTCCACTGTTTGGTGGTTTAACCTCCATGCATACCAACATCCTCAACTCGATCATACCCCAAAAGATACACCGAAAAACCATCAACAGTGGCCACAAGCTTCCCGAAATTGATAGGGTTTACTGTTACATTTGCCAAATTCTAGCCTGATGTTGCAGCAACTATTCCTTCTTGGTTTCTAGCTTCAATGATGCTCCTCCACCACCTCCAGCTAGTGGAATTAGTTGCAACAAAATTCGAACTCAAATTATCCTCAACCTTAGTTTTTGGAGAACTAGGGTTTACTGTAGCAGTTAGACCTAATTTTCAAGGATATTTTTCTTGCATGGTGCCCTTAATTTCTTTGTCTCCAGTACTAGCTATTTTGTCTATTTGGACCTCCAAACCATTAACTTCATCGCCCCAAAGAGCTTTCCCAAAATTGAATTCATTATTGTCCTCCTGTTGAGTTGATTGATCATATGTTTGAGATGGAATATCTTGACACGAGTGATTGATTGTCACGTTCATCTCCCTCAACTCATATTTGCTAATTCCAAACCTTCTGTGCAACCATTAAATTGTGGATTCATTTCGAACGTTCTCCTCAATCCCATCATCGTTAGGATTAGTAGAACTGGCATTAATCAACTCTTGAACACTTTTTTTCCAGAATTCAAAATCCCATGTGGAGTAGGATTAGCTTCCTTTTTTTCCTTGCTTTGAACTTATAATATTGCTTCCCTTTTAACACACTGATTCTCTAACTCCTTATTGGATTTCTTTCTGCTAATCCAGTAGCCTTAGGATTAGGGATTGAAACCTCACCTCTCCTTGACTGCTACTTCTCCTGCAATTCCTTGATACCTCTCTCCAGTTGAATCTTCACTTTGTCATTATTGCGACTATCTCCTTTGCCATCAGTAATCTTCAATGTAGGTTGATCAATTTCTTCCTCTTCCAACGCATCAAATTTGTTTTAAGTAGATACTGCCTCTACGTTGCTCTTTCCCTTCCCATTGGCAGCTTAAATCCCCTTCTCCTTTGTATTGTCAATAATGTAGCCTATGTTATCACATTGATAGTTGTTTCTCCTTTCTTGCATCCATTCCTGCCTAGCACGACTGACAATATGTTTACCCACCACCTTACCACTTCTGATTACCTTAGTTGGGTTAGCTGCAGTTCCAACAGTCTCCTTTTCTTTCCTTTTATCATTGCTTTGTTCTTCAAGCTGCCTCAACTCCGGATTAATCGCCCAACATTCAGCTTCTTTATGACCTTGTTTCTTGCATGTTTTACAGTATTTAGGCATGTAATTATACCTAATCTTGATCCAAATTCTTCTAGGTCAGTTTCATACTCCTCCTCTACTATCTTAATTCTTTGTGGGAAATTTGACAGCAAGTTCACCTCCACCTTCACCTTGGCACAACTTGGTCGGGTACCATTTTGAGTGTCCAAATCCACATGTCATGGCCTTCCTATTGCCCTCGTCAATGAGAATACAAACTCCTTACCAAAAAAAATTTTGGAGGTAAATCTTGAAATGATGTCCAGGCTATTGCTACAGGTGTTTCTTCATTAGGCTTCCACCATGGATTCTATTTGGCACATCTCATCTGCCACATATCACCTTGTATATTCAAGTAAACGCAGGCCTTGATAACAAGTGTATATAATCTTCCATTAATGAAAGCTTGATAAACACATGATTGTCCTCAGTTAAACAAAATGAATATTATCCTTTTAATTCACATTGTATAGTAATAGCTTTACGTAGTTCTTGAATATCAGGCTTATCATATGAAAATTTGCCTAGGACTATAAAGTGCAATCCCTGTTGAGCAATAGACTATCGAACCTCCTGTTTCTTCTGTCTCATGACTAGTTCTCCATGAAAATACTCTACTGGATTTAGGGTTACGATGGGCTGCAACTGCATGGGAGCATTTAAAGTCACTGGTTGAAGTAATTATACGTAATTCTGGATTGGATTAGGGTTTGTAGTTGGTTTTTGAGGTTGTGGGGACGATAGAGATGACTGACCATACCCATTAGGTGGCTGGCCAGTAGCCGGAGACACCATGAAAGGCTCGCAAACGCTTCGTGTGTAGTCATCGCAATCACCTCATCGCCAGAGCTCTCATGCGTTGGTTTTTTTCTTTTTAAATAAATTTCACTAGGTTGACTTCCTAGTGTAGATTTTCATATATATAACAAAATATACAGAGATGGAGGGGGACATAAACTTGACCTCTATATAGGAAAAAGGTATACATTTTTGATCGTCCACATTTGATGATCAAATGTACCTAAGTAACTAGGGGGGGTTAGACCTATAGTGATGTAATGACTATCTATCTTATATCGATAGCCAGTCATATTTACAAAAACGATGAGTAGTGAGTCTAGGTCAACTATACAAAAAAGTACATGTATTCCTAATTTTACTGAGTGAGTGTTCCTTCTCATACAAATGGTTCTACCTCTAACAAAGTATTGTGTTCTTCTAAGGAGTGTACTATATGGCAAGGAGAAGTATTCTTCAATTTTGCTTTCACTTTTGTAAGGAAAGAAGAATTGAAGATACCTATCAAGAGTAGACCATATAGTAGCTGGGTTACATTGATATTCTTTGGTACATGTGGGAATCAGGTGAGGTGTATTCATTGTCCATGAACTGCTATGATGTGTGACCTGTTTTCTGCTGCTGCTAATCATTCTCTGCTGCATGTGAGTTGTCGTCATCTTCCAAGAAAAGTTGTGATGTATTGTGTCGTCGGCTGTTATCATTGTTGATGCTAATATGTTGATGTTCCTGCATCTCTGATTAGAGTGAAATCCTTATGTTATTGCTGTCTTGAAAATGCTGCTTTTGCTACTGGTAATCTTGCTTCTGCCTCTGCTTCTTGTGGTATCTGTTGTTCTCATTTCTGCTTGTGGCATCTGCTGCTGCTAATATCCCTGAGTGTTGCATCTTCTTTGTGTTTCTCCTGTCCACTGTTGCTGTTGCTACTGTAGTCACCTGCATCTGATATGCTACTGGGGGTACTGCTAGTTTCGCTGCTGAGATTGTTGCTGGAATTGGTGCTGACATTGCTGTTAGTGAGATGGACACTTGGTACTTCTGCTGGTATTGAGCTCCTTGAGATGTCTGCTGCTGCTATATGTTTGTGTGCTCTGGGGAATGTGGGATGGAATGTGAGGTGCTTGTATGTCCTGCTGCTGTTGCTTCAAGTGAATAGTTCTGGTTCTGAGGGTGCTGAAACAGGTAAAACTGCTGCTGGATTTGCTGTGATTGCTGTTGTTGATCTGTTGCTACTGTTGCTTGATTTGTGGTAGGGATGGTGTTTGCTTATCTTGGGAACAATGGAGTTAGTGTAAGACCGTGGTAATTGATGCAATTGCGTTAGAATGAGCACCAAGGGTGCTAATACCACACGACGCAATTGCACCAATGACCTAGTCTTCTGTGAGCTGCTGGTTCTTATGTTTCTGTTGTTCCTGTAAAGCTGGTGAAGTTGTGTCTCTAGGTGTATTGGGTGTTGTTGATGTTTGCCTGATTGTGTTGAAGATTTGAAGGGTTTCCTCGTTGTTGCTTTCATGTGATGATTGTCCCTGCTGGTTCTGAGATTGCTGGTGTTGTTATTTTTAATCTTTCTTCTGAAATTGATACTGATGCTGCTGGTAGAAATGCTCCTGGTAAGCTTGCTTATGTGGATACTAGTGCTTGCTTCTGCTTCTGCCTCTGTTGCTCCTAATTTCTTTCCCTTGTTGCCTCTGTGAGATAATGAATTCTGAAGCATAGCACATCTTCCTGGTTTCAATCGAACAGTACATGATCTCAATCTAGCATTAGTCGACCAAATCAAAGCATGCTTCATCCTTGGATCTATGTTTGTGCCTATCTTCTCCTCCCTTCCAGTGGAATGAGTACAATGTACTAATACCACCAGCTGGAAGTTCGTTGAAGAATAGGGCATAGATACAGCCTCATTCCCTGCAAAAAAGAAAACTATGTTAGTGTCCAAAGGTGTCGCCATGCTCTCATCCCTCAAGATTCGAGCATGATGAGCAGATAAGCATTTTCCTGTGCTCTCCCATTTGTGTAGTGAATTATATCGTCTATACTCATCAAGTTCTCGACTTCCATACTCCTCTGTTCTGCTATGTGCACCATTGGGACTAAAATATACATTGAAACCTCGGTTCAAACTATTAGTCCTCCAAACTCGAAGGAGGAATTTTAATGCAGCCTTTGTGGCCTCAAATAACTGCTGAAATCCTGCTAAAAAACCTTGTTCTTTCCTTTGATATTTCTGCAGCAATCTTTCTACTGCAATCTGTATCCTTAGTAAGCAGTTGGGGTGGCCAGTGTTCCTGATGTTGCTTCTGATGAGAAGTCTGCAATTGTCTCTGAGGGTGCTGTCCTGTGTGTGTGATGAGGTGTTGCTGGTGCATGTCTTTCTTCTCAATTGTGACAGTCTGGTGCTGGAGTTTTTGGAACGAGATATGTTCACTTCTTTGAGTGCACTGCTGCTGCTGACAATAGTTCTGATGATACTGCTGGAACTAAGAATGCCGCTGTATCTGTTCTTCTCATCTCTGAGGTACCAGTAAATCTGTGTTGCTAATCTGCTACTCTCCTGGACACTTTGATCTGCTCTGTGTATCTTCTGTTGACTGAATAGCATGTCCTGAATGTGTCCTGTAGTACTGAATGAAGTGAGATGCTGCTGCTCAGTGGTCTTCCAGTTATTGTCATTGCTGCTCTTGTAGTTGGCTTCACTACTGTTGGAGATCATGTAGGTTACTGTGCGAGTAACATAATAGATCTCATCCATCCTTGTATTCTTAGTGAACCAGTACTCACCCATATCTGCTGGTTTCAGTTGAATCCCTTTTTGTATTGTACTCAGTCCACATGTTGCCAGTATGAGCAGTGTGATCTGTCCCTTTCTCCTCGACAAGAAACATCTGTTGATATGTATTGCCTTTTTGACGATCATCAGTTGCCCAGAAAATTTCAGCATCTGCACTGCCCTTTCCCTTTTTGCATCTTTGATAGCATTTAAAACATTGTGCAGCATGCTCCTTGTATCCAAAATGTGAAACAACCTGTGCATTATGCGATTAGCATCAACGCGTTGGTTTTTTAGAGTTTAGGGTTTACGTTGTTTTCTTTTTTTAGCAAAATATACTACTAGGTAGGCTTCCTAGTAGCTATTTATTAATAATAAAGAAAGAAAAACAACAAAGGAAGAGCACAAGTAGGGGGGGGGGG